>JARLTB010000023.1:7517500-7807500 GCA_030141615.1 Unio pictorum | reverse complement strand
TATCCTCCAAGTTCAAAGAGAAATATACTCCCAGCAATCTAAAATTAGACATTGACCAGTTAATATCAATTTCTGGACATATTTTTTCATTAGAATATTTTTTGTTTCCAATCCAAATTGCTTTCGATTTCAAAACATTGCAGTGCAGACCTGACACCAAAGCAAAATCATTTAAAATCTGCATGGTTGTCCTCAAGGACAACTGAGAACCATCTAATAATAGAAAAGCATCATCAGCGTACTGCCCTATTTTAAACTCCATTTCATTATAAAAAATGCCTGTAACATCTGTGTTTTTCTTTAGTTCTGTTGCAAGAAGTTCAATTCCTATTATGAAAAATTATCACTAGTCTTGTGGCTAGTACATTTCATATCACTAGTCTGGTGGCTAGTAATTTAATAATTGCACTAGTCTGGTGGTTAGTACATTTAATAATTTCACTAGTCTGGTGGCTTGTACATTTCATATCACTAGTCTAATGACCAGTACATTTCATATCACTAGTCTGGTGGCTAGTACATTTCATATCACTAGTCTGGTGACTAGTACATTTCATAATTTAAGTAGGCTGGTGGCTAGAACATTTCATATCACTAGTCTGGTGGCTAGTACATTTCATATCACTAGTCTGGTGGCTAGTACATTTCATATCACTAGTCTGGTGGCTAGTACATTTAATAATTTCAGTAGTCTAGTGACTAGTACATTTCATAATTTCAGTAGTCTGGTGGCTAGAAAATTTCATATCACTAGTCTGGTGGCTAGTGCATTTCATATCACTAGTCTGGTGGCTAGTACATTTAATAATTTAAATAGTCTAGTGACTAGTACATTTGATAATTTCACTAGTCTGGTGGCTAGTACAATTCATATCACTAGTCTGGTGGCTTGTATATTTCATATCACTAGTCTGGTGACTAGTACATTTCATATCACTAGTCTGGTGACTAGTACATTTCATATCACTAGTATGGTGACTGGTACATTTCATAATTTCACTAGTCTGGTAGCTAGTACATAGTTTGGTGACTAGTACATTTCATAATATCACTAATAGTCTAGTGGTTAGTATGTTTAATAATTTCACTAGTCTAGTGTCTAGTACATTTCATAATTTCACTAGTCTGGTGGCTAGTAAAGTTTTAGTTAGTGGTTAGTCCTTGTGAGGAGGACTCATGAAATTTATTAGGATTGGTCAACTGTCAATCTTCTAGTAATTCTGCATACAAAGAAATTCATGTTAAATTCTTTAAGTGTACATGTATATATCTGTATCCGTCAGTAACATCTAATTATAACATTTTCATTTCTTGTGTTACAGCCATGGAACGTACAAAGGACCTTTCCTCTGAAAATGTCTGGTTCTCAAAAGAAAAGAACATCCTGAATGACATTGCCCAGGAGACTAAGGACACTCCAGGCTACTCCTCACTCACTGAGGAACAGTTGATGGAAAAAGTGGAAAATATTTTACTGGAGAAAATTCAAGCTGGTGATAAAACCGCCTACTTTCAACTTGGACTATTTTACTATGAACAGGTATGTTGTACCATCAGTCACCATCCAATATAATCCTCTCACCCACCCCTCTTACTTTTTTTTTTTGTGTGGCATTAATTGAAAGGTAGAATCCAACTCTGAGATTTTCTCTTTGCATTAAATATTTCAGGGTTTAATATCTTTAATTTTTTAATGATATAAAGGAAGTAATTCAATATTACATAAACATCAGTTATGTTCACATCCACAGTATCAGTGGATGCAAACCAGGAAGCTAAAAAACGCAGGAAAGTTAAACAACCTGAGACCAGAAGAAATATGACTGTCCCAGACAAACAAAGAAAACTTGACTCAGTTACATCATTCCCCCAAATTCTAAATAAAAGGCATAACAAAAACATAAACACTACCTATATAAATATACTTAATTACCTAAAATCAATAGACAAAAAAACACAAAATATAAATATCAAAACCATCAAATAAATAAATAAATAAATAAACATAAACATAGCCATAGAGTCAATATTTATGAATCAAGGGGCCAGAGCGGATAATAACACAGCTAGCTCAAAAGCAGACCCACGTAACACTACCTTAAATAAATAGACAAAAAATAAATATTATAACTACCAAATAAATAAATAATTAATGAGGTCATATCAGTTAAAGGGGCCAGAGCAGATAGTAATACCGCTAGCTTAAATAAGCAGAACCACTTAACATTACCCTAAAATAAATATATAAAATCAAAGAGAAAAGGGGATGGGGGGGAAATAATATAAACATTGTAATGCGAGGATAAAAAGGAAGAAAGGGGAGAAAAGGAAGAAAGGGAGAAAAAAATAGAGAACATTACACTAAGTAATGGCACAATGTAGGTACAGTAAAACCAGTCAACTGACAAGTGGCAAGAAATACAAGTGTGATGAGAACACCAGGATCAAATAGTGATAGCTCAAGGAAACATAACACCAACCAACCAACAAGAAAAAGGAAAAAGAAAGGAAAAAGAAGGAGGGAAGAAGGAAAAGGGAAGAAAGAGGGAAGAAGGGAGTAGGAAGAAAGTGGGAAAGAGAAAAGGGAAAAGAAGAGAAAAAGAAGACTGCAGAAATGAAATAACACCAAACACACCCCACTCCAACTCTAATTTTTTTTTCCCCCTTCCCAGGATCTCATTTGGTACAAGAAACCATTTCAAACAATCTCTTTCTCGAAAACTAACTTGATCAATTTTGACCAACGCTTAAAATTAACAAGCTAAAATACCTAACAGTGACTACACTGATTTATGTCGCTAAGACATTTTAGCAGTTAAATTTATTAGGGACCTACAACATGTACACTATGTACTAGAAATATTTATTGATAGGAAAGATGAAAAATTCTATGACTACAGTGGAACCCCGCTATAGCGCGCCCTGCCATAACGCGAATTCAGATATAACGCGGTCGTAGCATGGCTCCTGAAATTTCGTATATTCATTCACACGTGGAGAAAAAAAATTTGGAGAAAAGTTAAAAAAAAACAAAACAAGAAATTAACTTCATTTTGGGCATGAGATTAGTTGTGACTTATAAAATAATATGATCGTGGCATGGTTCCTGAAATTTGAAATTCATTTACGTGTATTTTTATCGGACTGTGAAAATAGTGTGTAAAATGTTTATTATAATTTGGTGGAAGAATTCGCGTATGACTTTTAATAATAAACGATCGGAACTTAACAATTTATCCATGTTCTTTAAGTGATTTTGGAGAAGTGATCGTGTATGAATTCTAAAATAATACGATATAAATTTGGAACCACACTGACTTTGCACTTTGCGCAACGATTAATTTAGCAGTTTTCACATGTTTTTTTTGATGTTCACAAAATCTGAAAGAAAAGTTATTTGCACGCTGAAATCATGCGTTGATTGTTAATTATTCTTGCAGTTGTCGCATATGATAAAATGTTAGCGGTATGAAATTTGTACAGACATCGTATGTAGACCCGGGAATAGCTGCATGCAATGACCGTACGATATCAGACGGCAAGTAAATGGTTTCAATATTTTGTTCATCCTATATTTTACACGACGAATTCAGACTATTACAAAATTATTGAATATTTTAAATCTGTACGATTTTCAATGAAATTACATCCATTATGGATGAACTGCATGCCACGACGGCACGGAAGCATACGGTGTTGATACACTTTTCATGATATAGCGATAGTCTGGTATTATCGGTCAATCTGTATTATCGTTCAAACAAATAAAAATTAGTAAATGTTTTTAATGCACAGTAATAACCTATAAATATATTAGCCATCGATTATTTTGAATATATCTTAATTAATGCATTCCAGTTAATATTCATCTGATGATAAACCGACTTTTGATCATTGTACATGTATACAAGTATATGTTCTCGGAAAAAAAGTTAAATATTGTAAAACCCCGCATTAACACGAGCCCGCTTTTAACGCAATCCGATTTTATGGACCCCGATCATAGCATTATAGTGGGGTTCCACTGTATATGGATTTGATATAATTGCACAGGTGGCTTACACATTATTGGTATTTTTTTCTGTCCATAGTAAAGCTGGACTAGATTAGAAATAAGTGCGACACGGGCGTTTCAAGCGTAAACAATGGCAACATCCAGGAGTGTGGAGAAACAGAACAAGGCTAACCTGATTGTCGACGAAAACATGGCTGATCCATTGGACTTTATGTACTTTTACGTAACATGGGTTCTGATTAGATGTTGGAAATCTTGATTTCAAGCTCAGCCTATTTTCACACTGATGTAAAGTTCAGCTAAACTAATTGGCAATTCACTAATTACACAGATACTTAATCCTTCATTTTAGAAGTAATAAGATATCAAACCGATTGGATTATGTCTTTAACTAGAGTGACACAATTTGACAAACTAGCTTTCCTAAACCGGGTGCCTTCCTGCATTGCCGTGACCCGACATGTTACTCTAAGGCGAGACTGCCATTTAACGCAGGTGCCAGGGAGACTGCGACAACACAGACTAGTGTAGTCAAAGTTACCTTTGGTCCTGACCAATTAATAGCCTGACCCTCAGGTATTAACTGGTCGTGAAAGCACTTAGTTGCGCATGCAACCTTAATTCATATAATTGAATTGAATTGAAATTTACACATTAGTGGGCACATTTTCAAACTGGAGTGTACATGCCAGTCCATCTCCTGTCTAGAGAGTACAGACTACTTGAGTGTAAATGACAGTCTATCTTCTATCCGCAATGGGCAGTGTGTAAATGCCATTCCATTTCCTGTTGGGAATGGATAGTCCACCTGAGTGTCAATGCTTGTCTATCTTCTATCAGGAGTGGACAGAGTGTACAAGCAGGTCTGTCTCCTGTCGGGATAGTCTATCTGAATGTAAATGCATGCCAATCTCCTGTCAGGATTACTTGTTTGAATTGTTCCTTGCTAGTATTGTAAGCAACATTTCTGACATATGGGTATATTGTCAGTAAGCACCCATTTTACTGATTCATATCTTCCTCTTCCATACTGCATAATTTACAGAACATTAATACATAACCAGTCTTGATTTTTACACACACCTATGATGTGCCTTTCACATTTCAGTACATATTATCACATGATCACCATATTTGACGGTAACTAAAAGGAAAGAAAATACTTATGGTCCTCAATCAAGCTGAGATCATGCATAATTTTCTTAGTGCTTCTGAATAATAATAAAAAATAATAATAAAAAAGCAAGTGTGTAGTTGTCTAGACTTCAACCAATCTGTATGGAATGTATGAAGATACTATTCTTAATTGGATGCAAATTGTAACATAAAACAGATTTTGTAGTTCTTACCTTCTCTGTTCTGAAAAACTGGGAGACTTTAAGATTTTATTTACTTCATTATTTTTACTCCAATTTGGAATAGAAAAAAGATATCTGTTTTGTGTTTAGTGATGATAATTTAGTTCATATAAGAGAAGTAAGGTTATTTTATACTTATCAACAGTTTCCAAGTTTGAGAAAAATAAAATCTTACAATTATAGCAGTTTAATAGACCAGCCATTAAATTTTTGGTGTTGGTGGGAGTGGGACTGGCATGTGATCCTTTATCAAACCATACTATTTTCGTTCTATTCATATTGGTCATAGAGCTATTAGTACACTTATTTATTTTGACTGCTAAATTTCTTGATGGATTGCCATAATGCTTTCAACACACATTCATCCCATGCCCTGGCTGGGCCTTATTGACAATGACAATGCTCTGATATCAAGTCTGAGTGTCATCTTGAAAATCTGGATATAGCAACTCCTTCTGAATGGATCATAAAATATGTCTGGATAGTCCTCAGTCATAATGTCATAATGGTGCTGGTTTCCAATTGCCACCATAAATCATCTTGTAAATATTACTGCCACTGGCCCAGAATGTAAGGCATATAGACAGGGGGTTTTCACTTAAAAATGTCTTATGATATCTAGTTAAGGCATATAGACAGGGTTTTGCACTTAAAAACATCTTATGATATCAAGTTAAGGCATATAGTCAGGGGTTTTCACTTAAAAACATCTTATGATATCTAGTTAAGGCATATTGACAGGTGTTTTCACTTAAAAACTTCTTATGATATCTAGTGAAGGAATATTGACAGGGTTTTTTCACTTACTTCTTATAATAAGGCATATATACAGGGGTTTTCACATAAAAACATCTTATGATATCTAGTTAAGGCATATAGTCAGGGGTTTTCACTTAAAAACATCTTATGATATCTAGTTAAGGCATATTGACAGGGTTTTTTCACTTACTTCTTATAATATCTAGTTAAGGCATATATACAGGGGTTTTCACATAAAAACATCTTATGATATCTAGTTAAGGCATATAGTCAGGGGTTTTCACTTCAAAACTTCATATGATATCTAGTTAAGGCATATAGACAGGTTCTTTTTAATACTAAAACCTTCTTATGATGTCTAGTTAAGGCATATTGACAGGGGTTTTCACTTAAAATCTTCTTATGATATCTTGTTAAGGCATATAGACAGGGGCTTTCACTTAAAAACTTCTTATGCTATCTAGTTAAGGCATATTGACAAGGGTTTTCACTTCAAAACTTCATATGATATCTAGTTAAGGCATATAGACAGGTTCTTTTTAATACTAAAAACCTCTTATGATGTCTAGTTAAGACATATAGACAGGGTTTTTCACTTAAAAACATATGATATCTAGTTAAGGCATATAGTCAGGGGTTTTCACTTAAAACATCTTATGATATCTAGTTAAGGCATATTGACAGGTGTTTTCACTTAAAAACTTCTTATGATATCTAGTGAAGGAATATTGACAGGTTTTTTTCACTTACTTCTTATAATATCTAGTTAAGGCATATATACAGGGGTTTTCACATAAAAACATCTTATGATATCTAG
The DNA here is from genome assembly GCA_030141615.1 of Unio pictorum. Taxonomy (NCBI): domain Eukaryota; kingdom Metazoa; phylum Mollusca; class Bivalvia; order Unionida; family Unionidae; genus Unio; species Unio pictorum. The sequence goes on along the minus strand of JARLTB010000023.1, from coordinate 7,800,551 downwards.
TTAAGGCATATAGTCAGGGGTTTTCACTTAAAAACATCTTATATCTAGTTAAGGCATATTGACAGGGTTTTTTCACTTACTTCTTATAATATCTAGTTAAGGCATATATACAGGGGTTTTCACATAAAAACATCTTATGATATCTAGTTAAGGCATATAGTCAGGTTCTTTTTAATACTAAAACCTTCTTATGATATCTAGTTAAGGCATATTGACAGGGTTTTTTCACTTACTTCTTATAATATCTAGTTAAGGCATATATACAGGGGTTTTCACATAAAAACATCTTATGATATCTAGTTAAGGCATATTGACGGGTTTTTTCACTTACTTCTTATAATATCTAGTTAAGGCATATATACAGGGGTTTTCACATAAAAAACATCTTATGATATCTAGTTAAGGCATATAGTCAGGTTCTTTTTAATACTAAAACCTTCTTATGATGTCTAGTTAAGGCATATAGACAGGGGTTTTTACTTAAAAACTTCTTATGATATCTAGTTAAGGCATATTGACAGGGGGTTTTCACTTAAAAACATCTTATGATATCTAGTTAAGGCATATTTACAGGTTTTTTCACTTATTTCTTATGATATCTAGTTAAAGCATATAGACAGGGAGTTTTCACTTTAAAACTTCTTATCACATCTAGTTAAGGCTTATTGACCCTGGTTTTGACTTTATGTTTTGTTTGTTTTTTTGTTTTTTTTAAGGTTTAACGCCATTTTTCAGCACAAGATAGGCTATACATGGTGGCCAGTATTAATGGTGGAGGAAGAACCCAGGAAAACCCCAGAAAGAACCACTGACCCATGAGAAGCTACTGGCAAGCTTTCTCACATACCCACATTGGCCGAATCCGAGACTTGAACTCATGCAGAGGTGAGATGGCAGTGATCCATAACGGACAGCGCTTTAGATCACTCGGCCACTCAGGGCCCCTGGTTTTCACTTTAAAACTTATAATGATATCTAGTTAAGGCATATAGACAGGTTCTTTTTAATACTAAAAACTTCTTTTGATGTCTAGTTAAGGCATATTGACAGGGGGTGTCACTTAAAAACTTCTTGTGATATCTAGTTAAGATATATTGACAGGGGATCAGTAACTGTAAGGTCACCACTGTGGCCATGTTGAAAATATTGTTGCTGTTATGCCAACTAAATGGATAGTTTTATCATCATAGAGGTATAGTTCATCATGAATTAAACCACTGCTGATCTAATGTTGAATATGACTGCCACAGCGGCCATCTTTGAAATCTTGATATTGCTACTCCTCCTGAATGAAAGTAATATTGCCAAGATGTCTAGTTGATTCCAATGAAGATGGTGCCACTTGTATATTGATCATGGCCATCATCTTGTTGTCTCTAGTCCAATGAATGGCTGTTTCAGCATTCCATTTTTACTTTAAGAAATACCTTTTTATGATGTCTAGTTGGTCCTAAATAAAATTGGTGCTGCTTAGACACCTCTACTTCTCTTAAAAGAATGGTCACATGAGCTTGGGGTTTTCAAAAAAAGACATCTTGTGTTGTTTAGTTGGTCATATATGCAAGTGGTGCTGATCTGACTTCCAATATGGCCACTACAATGGCCATCATGAAAATCTTGTTGCATTTATCTAGCTCGCAGGTCACTTTGATATTGTGCTTTAATCAGAAGCTTTCTGTTGATATCTGGTTGGTCCTGAATGGAATGGTGCCAGTCTGATATCTAATATGGACACAGTGGTATACATCTTGTAAATCTTGTGATAGCTACTCATCCATGCGGATGATACCTCACTGGGTTTTGACCAGAATTTGTATTATGATATCTTGTATATTGGATATAAAAATGGAGCCAGTCTGCCATTCAGTACTGAAACCACAATCTAACATTCAGTACTAAAAACCACAATCTAATATTCAGTACTAAAACCAGTCTGACATTCAGTACTAAAACCACAGTCTGACATTCAGTACTAAAACCAGTCTGACATTCAGTACTAAAACCAGCCTGACATTCAGTCTGAAATTCAGTACTAAAACCATTCTGACATTCAGTACTAAAACCAGTCTGACATTCAGTCTGACATTCAGTATTAAAACAAGTCTGACATTCAGTACTAAAACCACAGTCTGACATTCAGTACTAAAACCACAGTCTGACATTCAGTACTAAAAAAAGTCTGACATTCAGTACTAAAACCACAGGCTGACATTCAGTACTAAAACCACAGTCTGACATTCAGTACTAAAAAAAGTCTAACATTCAGTAATAAAACCAGTCTGACATTCAGTACTAAGACAAGTCTGACATTCAGTACTAAAACAAGTCTTACATTCTGTACAAAAACCAGTCTGACATTCAGTACTAAAACCACATTCTGACATTCAGTCTGAGATTCAGTACTAAAACCACAGTCTGACATTCAGTACTAAAACCACAGTCTGACATTCAGTACTAAAACAAGTCTGACATTCAGTACTAAAACAAGTCTGACATTCAGTTCTAAAACCAGTCTGACATTCAGTACTAAAATAACAGTCTGACATTCAGTACTAAAACAAGTTTGACATTAATACTAAAACAAGTCTGACATTCTGTACTATAACCAGTCTGACATTCAGTCTGATATTCAGTACTAAAACCACATTCTGACATTCAGTCTGACATTCAGTACTAAAACCAACAGCAGCTAATTTGAAAATCTTGTTATTGCAAAAACAGCAAAGGTAGTTTCTTCACTCAGTTGTCAAGTGGTCTCATCTTGAATTATTTGAAATTCTTTTCATCGATCAGTCGATTTGAGGGACTTTTTTCTGTTACCTCAAGACATTTCTATTTCAATTTCCTCTTTTTTTTGTTTGTTATTATTTTTATTATTAATAATATTTTTAATATTATTATTTTTTCAGTTTTATTATTATTATTATAATTATTCTGTACTTTTTGTTCTCTAGTTACTATTACAATTTTTTTTTTTAAAACAGAATTTACCAGAGAAGTCATTTGGCTATTTTGAACGATCAAAGGATTTTGATTACCAGTCACTTTACATGCTGGCAGTAATGCTGTATGATGGCATCGGCTGTAAAGCAAACACAGTAAGTCAACAAATATTGAACATATATCTTCAAAATGATAATTTCATATATGAATGGTCATTGAGTCATTGTATCATTGTCTTTATACTGTAATTACTCCAATAAATCTGAAATATTATCTTAGTATTTGAAGTGTTGATGATTATTTCAAAAGCATGGGTTGGAATATTGTTTGTTAAGTGATATAAAGTCATGATGACAAACATTTTACAGTAGGCCGTATTGATTGACAAGTGATGTCAAGTCATGATGACAAATATTTTACAGTAGGCCATGGGATATTGATTGACAAGTGATGTCAAGTCATGATGACAAACATTTTACAGTAGGCCATATTGATTGACAAGTGATGTCAAGTCATGATGACAAACATTTTATAGTAGGCCATGGAGTATTGATTGACAAGTGATGTCCAGTAATGATGACAAACATTTTACAGTAGACCATGTGATTCTTATTGATTGACAAGTGATGTCAAGTCATGTTGACAAACATTTTACAGTAGGCCATGGGATATTATAATTTTTAAAACTGGATTTATAGTAGTGTTTAGCAAAAGTTCTTTTTTAAAAAATGTAATCCATATTATAATGTTTGACAGTAATTTCATAGTAAGCTATTACTTCATCTCTGACAGTAATTTCAAAAGTAGACACTTGCACATCCCTAACTGTAAGGTCAATGCAAGCATTGCATTTATACAGGGCAGGCGTGCATTACCTTTAGCCATCAAAACCATATGAATATTTGTTACTTTGTTTTCATACCTTTCATCATGAGACCATTTGGATACTTGTTGCTTTGTTTTCATACCTTTAATCATCAAAACCATATGAATACTTGTTGCTTTGTTTTCACACCTTTAATCATCAGACCATATGGATACTTGTTGCTTTGTTTTCATACCTTTATCAGACCATTTGTATACTTGATGCTTAGTTTTCATACCTTTAGTCATCAGACCATATGAATAAAACTTGTTGTTTTCCTTACATGCTTTCAGTCATCAAGACCATGTGAATACATGTTTTATTTGCATATTTTCTGACATCAAGACCATTGGGATACTTGTCGCTTTGCTTGAATATGTTCAGTCATCAAAACCATTGAAATACATATTGCACTGCATCCCTGTCTCCAGTTATCAAGACCATTTGAAAACATGTTGCTTTACTAGCCTACTTTAAGTCATCAAGACCTTTTGAATACACGTTGCTGTGCTTGCATACTTTAAGTCATCAAAACCATTTGAATTCATGTTGCTTTGCTTGCCTCTCTTCAGTCTTCAAGACCATTGAAATACATATTGCACTGCATTCCTATCTTCAGTCTTCAAGATCATTTGAAAACATGTTGCTCTACTGCCTACTTTAAGTCATCAAGACCATTTGAATACATGTTGCTGTGCTTGCATACTTTAGGTCATCAAGACCATTTGAATTCATGTTGCTTTACTTGCCTACTTTAATTCATCAAGACCATTTGAATACATGTTGCTGTGCTTGCATACTTTAGGTCATCAAGACCATTTGAATTCATGTTGCTTTACTTGCCTACTTTAATTCATCAAGACCATTTAAATACATGTTGCTGTGCTTGCATACTTTAAGTCATCAAGACCATTTGAATACATGTTGCTTTACTTGCCTACCTTAATTCATCAAGACCATTTAAATACATGTTACTGTGCTTGCATACTTTAAGTCATCAAGACCTTTTGAATACATGTTGCTTTGCTTGCCTCTCTTCAGTCTTCAAGATCATTTGAATACATGTTGCTTTTTTGCCTACTTTAAGTCATCAAGACCATTTAAATACATGTTACTGTACTTGCATACTTTAAGTCATCAAGACCATTTGACTACATGTTGATTTACTTGCCTACTTTAAGTCATCAAGACCATTTGAATACATCTTGCTTTACTTGCCTACTTTAAGTCATCAAGACCATTTAAATACATGTTGCTGTGCTTGCCTACTTTAAGTCATCAAGACCTTTTTGAATACATGTTGCTTTCCTTGCCTACTTTAAGTCATCAATACCATTTGAATACATCTTGCTTTACTTGCCTACTTTAAGGCATCAAGATCATTTAAATACATGTTGCTGTGCTTGCATACTGTAAGTCATCAAGACCATTTGAATACATGTTGCTTTGCTTGCCTCTCTTCAGTCTTCAAGACCATTGAAATACATGTTGCACTGCATCCCTATCTTCAGTCATCAAGACCATTTGAATACATGTTGCTTTACTTGCCTACCTTAATTCATCAAGACCATTTTAATACATGTTGCTGTGCTTGCATACTTTAAGTCATCAAGACCATTTGAATACATGCTGTTGTGCTTGCATACTTTAAGTCATCAAGACCATTTGAATACATGTTGCTGTGCTTGCCTCTCTTCAGTCTTCAAGATCATTTGAAAACATGTTGCTTTACTAGCCTACTTTAAGTCATCAAGACCATTTGAATACATGTTGCTGTGCTTGCCTATTTTAAGTCATCAAGAGCATTTAAATACATCTTGTTTGACTTGCCTATTTTAAGTCATCAAGACCATTTGAATACATGTTGCTTTGCTTGCCTCTTTTCAGTCTTCAAGATCATTTGAAAACATGTTGCTTTACTGCCTACTTTAAGTCATCAAGACCATTTGAATACATGTTGCTGTGCTTGCATACTTTAGGTCATCGAGACCATTTAAATACATCTTGCTTTACTTGCCTACTTTAAGTCATCAAGACCATTTGAATACATGTTGCTTTGCTTGCCTTTTTTAAGTCATCAAGACCATTTGAATACATGTTGTTTTGCTTGCCTCTATTCAGTCTTCAATACCATTTGAATATTTTTGTTTTGTTTGTATACTTTCAGTCATCAAGACCATTTAAATACATATTGCTTTGCTTGCCTCTCTTCAATTTTCAAGACCATTTAAATGCATGTTGCTTTGTTTGTATACTGTTATTCATCAAGACCATTTAAATGCATGTTGCTGTGCTTGCCTACTTTAAGTCATCAAGACCAATCATATATGTTGCTTTGCTTGCATACCTTCATTCTTAAAGACCATTTGCATATTGCTATACTTTGGTCTCATTTAAGACTGTTGATGGATTGAGACAGACAGCTTTCATCTGAATGAAAGACTTATTCTTTTCAGATATCAGACTTGATACACACAACAAAACTGTTTAGTAGTTAGTATATTGAGTAATTGCACAGTAGTATATTTAACTAATTACAATTTTGTTTTCATGGGTTCACATGTACATAATATTAAGAATTTTTTAAAAAGTATTTACTGATCAATTCAAATAACATAATGTAGATTTTGATGCATTCATTAAAACATTTAACATCTTTCAAATTTCATTTTTGTAAAAAAGGACTCTAAACTGTAAATCTGATGTGCATATGGTAATGGTTATCTTTTTATATGATATACTCTTTCTTTCTTCCTTGTAAAATATATTCTATACCAAAAAGGTTGAGTAGTAACTAACTCAGCTATTAAATTAACTATACTTATTTTCTGCAAATTGTAAATTGTACGGTGTAGCAGTTACAGCATACTTTTAGCAGCATTGAAAGGCCAACCAGTAGATAATTATCAGGCCTGACAGAGCTTTACACCCCACATTTGCAAATGAGACAAAGCAAAAACTCTGATATACAGTAACAGAGTTTTACTAGATTAGCAACAAGATTTTAGGGTAAAATGCAGACTGGATCAACAGCAGGATTTTATTGTAAATGCAGACAGGATCAACAACAGGGTTTGAGGGTAATATGCAGAATGGATCAACAGCACCATTTTAGGTTAAATACAGAATGGATCAAAAGCAGGATTTTAGTGTAAACATAGACTGGATCAGCAGCAGGAATTTAGGGTAAATGCAGACTGGATCAACAGCATGATTTTAGGCTAAATATAGAATGGATCAAAAGCAGGATTTTAGGGTAAATGCAGACTGGATCAGTAGCAGAATTTTAGGGTAAACACAGACTGGATCAACAGCACGAGTTTAGGGTAAACACAGACTGGATCAACAGCATGATTTTAGGGTAAATGCAGACTGTATCAACAGCATGATTTTAGGGTAAAATGCAGACTGGATCAACAGCATGATTTAGGGTAAATGCATACTGGATCAGCAGCATGATTTTAGTGTAAATGCAAACAGATTAACATCAGGTTTTTAAGGTAATTGCAGACTGGATCAATATCATGATTTTATTGTAAAATTGCATATTGGATCAACAGCAGGATTTTAAGGTAAATGCAGACTGGATCAACAGCAAGATTTTAGGATAAATGCAGACTGGATCAACAGCAGGATTTTAGGGTAAATACATACTGGATCAACAACATGATTTTAGGGTAAAATGCATACTGGATCAACAGCAGGAATATAGGGTAAATGCAGACTGGATCAATAACAGGGCTTTGGGTAAATGCAGGATATCAGCATTTAATATTACCTTTTTACTTAGTATATCAGGGTTTCAGTAGTTTACATCATGATTTCAGTAAGAATGTAATAGCATTGTACAGGTGAAACATGCTTTTGTTTAATTCCTTAATGCAGTTATAGTAGAATGAAATAACATGGTCCATGTGAAAGATACTATTGTTTACAGCCTTAATGCAATGGTTGCATTTAATTGCATGATGCAAATGTTTAGTTAAATTTGGAATGTAGTTATATACAACATTAATATAGTTAAAACCAGCTCCCAACTAGTTGCTGTAACAGTTAGTACATAAATGATTTTAGACACTATACAAGTATATGGCAGATGTATGATTTCATGTTAGTGAGAAAAGGCTCAAGTCAACTGAGTTCAGGATCTACACACAGGAGGTGGTCTTCAACTACATACTTGAATTTTAGGGAGTGCATGCACCAGCCAAAGGTTTATTTTTAAGAAAAACACATCTGCTGTTAGAGTTAGCTTATGTTTTAAAAGTATCCTTAGTTGGGATTTTCTGTATTCACTGTCGTTCTTTACTGTGGAGGAAATTTGTGGTAGCTTACCTGAACTGGAGTGTTGGACTCGTAATTCGAATTAAGCAATCAATGGTTTCATAAGCACTCCATGTCAGCCAGGGTTGCTGTATTGGTGTGTCCCTGGGAAAAGCACAGCCCTCATTTCCTCTAAATGATATAGCCATTTTATTTGTGGGCATACCTTTGATCTTCAGCTATGTTAAACTGTTGGTCTTGAGAGTGTCCCCCCACCATGGCTTTTATCCAAAAAATTTAAAGGCTTTTATGTGTTCATGTTACCACCGTCAGATGTTGAATGTTGCTTCTTACATAAAAAAAATCAAATAAAAGTTTGAGAAGAAAATTTATTTATATGATTGTTTTTGTTGCGAGCTTTCTCTGAATTTTCAGGCCACTATATGTATTCCTCATTACCAATGCTTGATATTTTATTTTATGCTCCGTACTTCCAGTCATTAACATATTCGTCCATGGATAGTTTCCATTTCATAGTCTGTTGTGTGTATGCTATAATTGTATGTCTGCTATAGATTCTTGTTGCTTTTTTTAAAAATAGAATTATGTTTTTTGATTTATATGCTCACAAGTCATTAATGTTTTTTATTTTTTTTTATACATGTATGCTTTGTATTGTATTGCTTTAATGTATGCATGTACATGTCTGGTCCTTTTTTGTACCAGATAATCATTTGTTTTTGGAATTTTGAAAAAGGATGCATTTGATTAAGGGTATACAAACAAATAAAGCCACTAGTGTACTAGAATTGCTGTTAAAATCAACAAAATTGGTATTTCTTTAATGACATGGTCTTATCTACTTATTCAATAATTGGAACCAAAAAAGTCTTTATAATAGTGACATAATAAATTTCTGTGTTGAGTGCTGGAGATTAATTGATCCCTATAATGACTTTAGAACAGTGCTTGACACATTCTTTTACAAAGGTGACATTGTTAAACACTGTGTCAGGCTAGAACATTTAGTGCTATTTACCTAGCCTGCCTAACTATTATCTCACCTTTGATCTAAGATTTTTTGTTTGACTTCATGAAATAAAAAAATTTAAGTGTTTTAACAATAATGGGTGTTTTCAATGTTTTAACATTGATAGATGCTTTCTGTTTGTTTTAACATTGATGATTGTTTTCAATGTTTTAACATTGATGGGTGTTTTCTGTTAGTTTTAGAATTGATGGGTGGCATACAACTGTTTATATACTGAAATACAATAAATTAAAGTGTGTATGTGTCACAGCATAGAACCAGGTGTCAAGTGTCTTTATATAGCTTTTAACTATTTGCATTTATGCAAAGTAATTGTGTGATTGTGTGTTTCCAGGTGATTCATGTGTGAATGTAAAATATACAGTGGTATAGTTCAAAAGTTTGTATCGATTCTACAAGGTAACTGCAATCAGTTTGATCAACAGGGGACTGTTTTACAAAAAGAACATTGTAGCTGGGTTTACACTGCCTGGGCAATATCTGGGTGGATAATAAAATAAATTTGCTGCCAAGATTAATATTTTCAGCTAATTCGCCAATTTTGTTACCAACCTCTTGATCATAATGTAGTGGAATGCGATATGTATGAAATATTTATCATTGGAAATTGGGAACTAAAGTTGTTTCAGCTTTAAAATGTTGGGACAAAGGACTACATGCATAATTTATTTATAATTTGAATTATTTAATTAATTTGAAGCTAACTTTGACACCTTTGAGTTTCACTTGATTATAAAGTGCAATTAAAATGTGAAATGTTTAAACATCATTTTACATACTGTACTTTTATACTCACTGCTGATCCAGTGTCAACAGAAGGCATGATAGAACTGCTGCTTGGTTAAGAAACACATGGCTGCTGTCTAAAACAGATGACTGCTGTCTAAAACAGATGACTGCTGTCAAAAACAGATGACTGCTGTCAAAAACACATGGCTGCTGTCTAAAACAGATGACTGCTGATACAATAAAATGAACCGCTCCAGTGGCCTAGTGGTTAGAGCAAGGAAGGTCATGGGTTCGATCTTCAGCTGAGTCATACCAAAGACGTTTAAAAATAGTACTAACAGCTGCCTTGCTTGGCACTCAGCATTAGGAGGTTAGTGTTAGGACTGGTCGGCCTGGTGTCAGGATAATGTGACTAGGTGGGACATAATGCTGTATGTCTGTGGCATGATGTCCTAGTGCTAGACATCACTATAAACTGCCTCACTGCAGACATCATAGTGATACGACTGAAAAATTGTTAAAGCTAGTTAAAACTCACACACACACACACACACACACACACACACACACACACACACACACACACACACACACACACACAGAGTAAAAGCACTGCTTGGTTAAGAAACACATGGCTGCTGTCAAAAACAGATGACTGTTGATTGCATGAGATTTATAAAGGAGAGTTGCCAGGGGGATTCAGTTGGCAATTGTGACGAGACCACTAAACTCAGGTCACTTTTTGGACAGCTTTGATTAGTGTTGTCAGTTTAGCATGTGTTGACATTCAAATGAATGCCATTAAATTATATCCCACAATTGTTTTCATTGATTGCCGTCTTTATTTATTACTGTGCTTTTACTTTATTTTTAGCCTATTTCATTTCAGAAACATGCAGTTGAATATCTAATAAAGATAGCCACTTCTGATGCCCGCCAGGCTAAACATTTAGTACATGCTGCCCAATACAACCTAGGGCGGGCATACTTTGAGGGCTATGGTGTTAACAGGCAATCAGATGAAGAGGCTGAAAGGTAACATGTTCTTTAAGATGGAAACACACTTTAAATTGCTTCTTGTAGGGCACACCATCTAGTATTCCTTTACCTGAACTGAAATGGCTTCAAATAAATGGCAGAATAAATTTTCAAAAGGCAGTAACTGTCTATAAATGTATGAAATATAATATGCTTGAATATACCTGTATTATACTGTAATAAATTTGGATTATGTGCATTTAATAACGCCCCATTTTAAGAAATATTTAGATATGTGTGATTACTTGTGTGAATAATGGTAATATCCTTAGCCTGAAATAATTAGCAGTTACTAGGAGGAAACATCACCCAGTAAAGTGTTAGTGAGTTTCCATGATTCTGTGGTTGACTTGTAGTGAAGTCAGGCCAAAACCAAATGAATGTCCCTGGAGTAATGTTGTTGTTGTAGGGTTTAACAGCATTTTTCAGCACACGATAGGCTATACATGGCACCAAGTATTATTGGTGGAGGAAGAACCCGACAAACTCCCTGGAAAAAACCACTGACCCACAAGAAGCTACTGGCAAGCTTTCTCACATAACTACATTAGCCGAATCTTAGATTCAAACCCACGCAGACAGGTGAGATGGCAGTGATCCATAATGGAAAGAGCTTTAGACCACTCGGCCACTCGGGGCCCCTTGGAGTAATGTAGTCCATATAATAATCTAGTGCTGTTTATTGGTGGTGTGACTGCAGTGGAAGGATATATGATAGGAAACTGGTAAATTACTCAAAGGAATAAATAATAAGGGACTCGGCAGATACCATTTATGTTGTGAGGGTGGCAAATGTGGTGTAGTTATTTGGTAAAATAAGCCTGAAAACATACCTTGACTCGAGTTAAAATAGTTCCCTGTTTAGGGGAGAGTTGTATAGTTTCTACACCATGAACTGCTGGTGGTATGGAAACCTGATGAAGAGAAACCATGCAGATGTGTGATTTATTGATATTGGGCAGGCGAGAGATCTGTGGTCTTGCATAGATTAGAGTAAAATGTATGTAGTGAATGGACATGTTGGGCTTTCTAATTAACAACTTAAATTAAATGGAAGTCTTTGCAAATTTGGGGTAAACTTATGACTACTAGTGGGAATTGTGCCAGGGTTTGGCAACCGCTTGGTCAAGTAAAGACCCCTATGAGAAGTGGCAGAATAAACATTCAAAAGGCAGTAAGTGTCTATAAATGTATGAAATATAATATGCCTGAATATACCTGTATGATACAATTTAATAAATATACCTGTATGATACTAATTAATGAATATACCTGTATGATACTATTTAATGAATATACCTGTATGATACTAATTAGTGAATATACCTGTATGATACTGTTTAATGAATATACCTGTATAATACTATTTAATGAATATATCTATATGATACTAATTAATGAATATATATGTTTGATACTATTTTATGAATGTATCTGTTTGATACTATTTAATGAAGGTATCTGTATGATACTATTTAATAAATATACCTGTATGATACTAATTAATGAATATACCTGTATGATACTATTTAATGAATATACCTGTATAATACTATTTAATGAATATACCTGTAAGATACCATTTAATGAAAATCATGAACTACATGCTTGATCCATAACCTTTTGTGGCTACTTGATATTTTCCAAAACCAATTCCTGAACAAGCTTTAAATACTCTGGAACAAAGATATAGAATTCTTTGCTCACCTGAGTTAGATCTGCCATTTCTGTTAAGAATTTTTAAGATGAAAATCTCAAGTTTTTAGATCTTGATTTTAATTGATTTTTTTCATATCAATATCTTTTTGTGAAATACCTGTTTCCATGACAACTATTTTGTGTTTGTGCATGCTAATCTATCTTTTGTGTAAATATAATTATTTTCATATATTAGTCTATCTTTTACTTCATTATAACTGTTTTGTATCTATCTTTGGTTTTAATATAGATGTGTTCTTGTAAGGTGAATCTATCTTTTGTTTCAATATAATTATGTTTTTGTATGTTAATATTTTTCATCAATATAATGTTATTCCTTGTCAATCCATCTTTTGTTTCAGTATATCTATCTTATGTGTCAGTATAATTGTGTTTAAGCATGTCTTTCCATCTTTTGTTTCAGTATATTTATCTTGTGTGTCAATATAATTGTGTTTAAGCATGTCTTTCCATCTTTTGTTTTATTATATCTATCTTGTGTGTCAATATAATTGTGTATGTCTTTCCATCTTTTGTTTCAGTATATATATCTTGTGTGTCAATATAATTGTGTTTAAGCATGTCTTTCCATCTTTTGTTTTATTATATCTATCTTTTGTGTCAATATAATTGTGTTTAAGCATGTCTTTCCATCTTTTGTTTCAGTATATCTATCTTGTGTGTCAATATAATTGTGTTTAAGCATGTCTTTCCATCTTTTGTTTCAGTATGTCTATCTTGTGTGTCAATATAATTGTGTATGTCTTTCCATCTTTTGTTTCAGTATATATATCTTGTGTGTCAATATAATTGTGTTTAAGTCTTTCCATCTTTTGTTTCAGTATATATATCTTGTGTGTCAATATAATTGTGTTTAAGCATGTCTTTCCATCTTTTGTTTTATTATATCTATCTTGTGTGTCAATATAATTGTGTTTAAGCATGTCTTTCCATCTTTTGTTTCAGTATGTCTATCTTGTGTGTCAACATAATTGATCATGTTCAGAGTAATTACACATGATTCTTCCATGTTAAATAGTGTGACTTTTTCCCAACATGTTTCATTTGTGTGGTTGGGGGGGGGGGGTAACACCAATTTTTAACACATGTTACCTAGTACCTGTATATTTGGTGGATGAAGAACCTAGAAATATCCTCAGAAGAACCAACAACCCATGGGAAGCTACTGGCAAGCTTTCTTCCATTTCCACCATGTCCAAGTATGAGACATAAATCCACATGGAAAGAGTTGAAATGTCAATGATCTACAAAAACAAGCACCTTAGACCACTCAGCCTCCACAGTTTGTTAGTAAGATATATGCATGCAGACTGTTAGAAAGTAGCTGAAGGCCTAAATGGAAACTAGATACATCTCTATTCTAATTGAGCTATCATTGTTAAGAAAAGATAATTATTATCATTATTGCAATTATTTACACCATAAGATCAACCTCATGTTAAGTTTTCTAATATTGATAGACCTTTGTACAAACAAAGTAGTGAAACTTCTGTAAAATAACCCTGTTTTTAACCTGGGTTTCTTCAGTAGAATGGTCCAATATATTTTTCTTAGGCAGTAATAAAAATCAGATCTTTTTATATTGGTCACCTTTATAAAAAAAGGGATGTGATTGTTTAGTTTAGTGAAGTTTCACTGTTTACCGCATGTTCTATATTTTGATGTTTTATAGACGGAATTGTTTAATTTAGTGAAGTTTATTGTTTACCGTATGTTCTGTATTTTGATGTTTTATAGATGGTGGTTGTTGGCAGCAGATGATGGAAACCCCAAGGCCAGCATTAAGGCTCAAACCACACTCGGCATGTTTTACTCTCGGAAAGAAACCAAAGATCTGAAGAAAGCCTTCTTCTGGCATTCAGAGGCCTGTGGGAATGGTAGCATGGAATCTCAAGGTCAACATTCCAGATATGGTTTCCATTTTTTAATCTGTTTGCAGACCTAACAGAGATCATTGCCTAGATACCTTTAAAGAACTGATACGGATATTTAAGAAATTTTTTCAAAATCCATTTTCACATCATGAGATAGTGGATGTCATTTGCAAAGACAACTTGCAATAAGAATCTTAAATTTTGTGCTCCATCGGATATTTGTCCAATTATCAAAAACAAGTTGATTAGTTAATCTTAATTTTATTTGTTTAATTAATTCATTTGAATTTTTTCAGTAATTAACTCTTTCATGATTAATTGGTTCTAGCTGGTTTGATACAAGCAATATCTTTGTGGATGCTACTCTTCAGTTTTGGAAAACAGTTTTTGTCTCATAAGGAACTGAAAGGTGTAACTAAATGTCCAGTTGTTTTGTTTATTAATACAACAATGTACTAGAAGGTGTAAATAAAGGTCCAGTTTTCTTGTTTATTATTACAACAAGGTATTGGAAGGTGCAACTGAAAGTCCAGTTCTCTTGTTTTATTAATATGTCAGTGTACTGGATGTTGGAACTAAAGGTCCAGTTGTCTTGGTTATTAATACATCATTAAATTAGAAACAAAAGAGTAGGCCCACCAGAGAACAGAGTTGATCATTTTTGACACATTATGTCAGTTAGAAGACATCTTCTAGGCAAAACCTTTGGAATGTACATTCACAATGATAAGAAAGAACAGAAAGAAACAGTTGGTAACATCTGTCAGTACATCATTTCACGAACTAAACAAGTAGTTATAAATACAGAACTGATGAAAGTGATGTTGAGGAGGGCTCACCACAAACAGTTGGTTTTCTACATCATCTTCAAACCAATTTAATAAAGTAGTTGTCTTTTGGACAGGGAAGCAACCTGTTGGCTGTAGAGTTTAAGGGTCAATGTTTGGGCAAGGACGGAACCTATTACCTGTAGGGTTTAAGGGTCAAGTTTAGTGTCGCTGTGGCCCATCTGAAGGGAATTAGCCATGTTCTTCTAGTGCTTACATATACAAGTATTAAACATGGGACAGGCTTATAATGCTTTAAATATGAGACAGGCTATAATGCTTTAAATATGGGACAGGATTATAAAGTTTTACATAAGGGACAGGCATAAATTGTTTTAAATTTGGAATTGCTTATAATGTTTTAAACATGGAACAGGCATATAATGTTTTAACATGGGACAGGCTTATAATGTTTTAAACATGGGACAGGCTTATAATGTTTTAAACATGGGACAGGCTTATAATGTTTTAACATGGGGCAGGCTTATAATGTTTTAACATGGGACAGGTTCATAATGTTTTAAATATGGGATAGGCTTGTAATATTTTAAATATGGGACAAGCTTATAATGTTTTAACATGGGACAGACTTATAATGTTGTAAACATAAGACAGGTTTCTTATATTTTAACATGAGACAGGCTTATAATGTTTTAACAATGGACATTCTTATAATGTTTTAACATGGGACAGGTTTATAATGTTTATACATGGGACATGCATATGTTTCTAACATGGGACAGGCTTATAATGTTTAAACATGGGACAGGCATATGTTTCTAACATGGGACAGGCTTATTATGTTTTAAACATGTATGATAGTTGTTTAAATCTGAGTTTTGACTAATGTAACTTTTGTTCATTACCATTCTTCACACATGCATCATTATGACCTTGCATATCAACAGGTGCCCTAGGTGTAATGTATGAGTATGGAGTTGGAGTGAGAAGGGACACAGACTCTGCCTACATCTGCCTTAAGGGAGCAGCTGATGAGGGAAATGTGTATGCCATGGGGGCACTAGTGGCTCACTATTATCGCAGGAAGTTATACACTAAAGCTGCAGATCTTGCATCAAGGTTTGAATTAATTTGAATTACTTGTTAGTGTTTAGGCATGGAGCAACAATCGCTATGTAAAATGGCAAATATAAAATTAAATAAATTTATTGTTGCTCATAAACATTTGGAGACATGCATAGACACAGTCATTGGAACACCCAGACTCAGTTAAATGGCTTTTTCAGTCATAGAGCACCCATTATCAGTCAAAAGACTTTTTCAGTCTTGGAACACCCAGTATCAGTCAAAAGACTTTTTCAGTCTTGGAATACCCATTATCAGTCAAATTATCATGAGCCTGACATGGAGGACCTGGTCTTATAGTGTTGATATTAGCTGTAGAAAAACAGAACTTAAGTGTTATACTGGTTGTGTTGATATTAGCTGTACAAAAGCAGAATTTAAGTGTTATACTTGTGTTTATATTAGCTGTACAAAAAATAGAACTGCAGTGTTATACTTGTTGTGTTTATATTAGCTGTAAAAACAACATAAAACTTAACTGTTATGCTTGTTGTCTTTATATTAGCTGTACAATAAAAGAACTTAAGTGTTACACTTGTTGTGTTGATATTAGCTGTACAAAAACTGAATGTGTTTTTTTTTATACTTTTTGTGTTGATATTAACTGTACAAAAATAGAATTTAAGTGTTATACTTGTCTTTATATTAGCTGTACAAAAACAGAACTCAAGTGTTATCCTTGTGTTGATATTAGTTGTACAGAAACAGAATTTTAAGTGTTATACTTGTTGTCTTTATATTAGCTGTACAATAAAAGAACTTAAGTGTTATACTTGTTGTGTTGATAGTAGCTGTACAAAAACTGAATGTGTTTTTTTAATACTTTTTGTGTTGATATTAACTGTACAAAAATAGAATTTAAGTGTTATACTTGTCTTTATATTAGCTGTACAAAAACAGAACTCGTGTTATCCTTGTGTTGATATTAGTTGTACAGAAACAGAATTTAAGTGTTATACTTGTGTTTATTTTAGCTGTACAAAAAACAGAACTTAAGTGTTATCCATGTTGTGTTGATATTAGCTGTACAAAAACAGAATTTAAGTGTTATACTTGTTGTCATTATATTTAAGTGTTATACTTGTTGTCTTTATATTAGGTGTACAAAAACAGAACTCAAGTGTTATCCTTGTTGTGTTGATATTAGCTGTACAAAAACAGAACTTAAGTGCTATGAATCATGAATATTAATTTTTGTTTAAATTGTTGGAGTTTAGAGTGGCACAGTTGAAAGATGTTGATTTAATTGCCAAGGAAACAGGCTGTGTGGCATCGTACATCAAGAAGGGCATTTCCATGGCAGCATTCTACCATGCCAGGTGTTTACATGAGGGATTGGGTGTCAAGAAAGATCCTGTAGAAGCCAAAAAATCTTACTCTTTGGTAAGTGCATTACTAATCTTTTTTCAGTGTAGGGGTGGTTTACAGCAAACAGGAGGCACTAATTTAATTGAACATCCAGACTGTATTAGGTGTTATTAATTTCCATTTGATGGGGGGTAATCCAGACTGTATTAGGTGTTATTAATTTCCATTTGATAGGGGTAATCCAGACTGTATTAGGTGTTCTTAATTTCCATTTGATGGGGGTAATCCAGACTGTATTAGGTGTTATTAATTTCCATTTGATAGAGGTAATCCAGACTGTATTAGGTGTTCTTAATTTCCATTTGATAGGGATAATCCAGACTGTATTAGGTGTTCTTAATTTCCATTTGATAGGGGTAATCCAGACTGTATTAGGTGTTCTTAATTTCCATTTGATAGGGGTAATCCAGACTGTATTAGGTGTTCTTAATTTCCAATTGATTGGGGTAATCAAGACTGTATTAGGTGTTATTAATTTCCATTTTATGGGGGTAATCCAGACTGTATTAGGTGTTATTAATTTCCATTTGATTAAAAATAAATCAAAATAGCCTGTAATGTACTTGCGCAGACATCACTGCTTACAAAATGAGCTTAATTATAAGAGAATGCATCATTTGTTTGTTTCTCACCTAAATTATGATGATTTTACTTGATTAATGATATGTGTGCATTTCCTCGGGATTTATCCACAGTGCTTATCAATAATAAAAAGTTGCAAACCATGTCAACTGTAAATTTGTTGGTTACATGGTACACATATGGTGATGTATTTAATATTTTGTTGTTGTTGTTGTTTCTTAAACATATTATAATGCTTAAAAAATCAGTTATTATTAATAATAATATTAATCTCTCTCCCTCTCTGGAACATCATAGCAAGATATAATCAATAAAATGATAAATGTCAAGGATTTTCGTTTGTGTCATCCCATGATGATGCTGGACTTAGGAATGATAGTAAACATTGGGTCAAACTGACCAATGGATGAGAGGGAGGGGGAGAGAGAGAGGGAGAGTTAGTTTTAAAGTCAAACTGATCCGAGAGAGTTTTTGGTCGGTGGTACTGTTACTAAATCAGAATAATGACTTAGATCAACTGTGAATATATACAATATTTAATTACCTCCTAATTCGTAATTTTGCTTAGTTTCTATTCCACATTAATTTCCATGCACCAGTACATGAATAACTAAGTGTTCATGTGAATGGCATAGCAACCAAGTGTTTGTAGTGCTATATTTTCATCAATAAAATCATATTTCATGTTTGAATCATAAGTGTGTATTATATTGATTTAATCAATGTGAAGAAAAATAGAAACTAAAGCAGAAAACAATCAACTTATAAATATTCAAAGGTGATTGTAAATAGCCACAAAAGGCACAGAACTACATGTTGTAGTGGACATACACATGGGGATATTCACTTGTTCAATACACAGCTGCCTGTAGTAAATCTGAATACTGTTCAATAGGGCAAATTTATGTATTTGTATGTGATATTAATAAAATATATGTACAGCATGTATACTGTATCAATGATGTACCACTTGTGTAAATGTTTCATTAAAAGGAAATGAGACTATGTATATCAACAAGTTATATTTATGTTAGGAAATCAACTTACAAGTTAACATCACATTTGCATATGGTATGAATGGTTTATCTTACAAATTTACTGACATTAGACAGCATCACAAGTCTAGCTAAACATTGGTATCTCTAAGTGCAGCTAAACATTGGTATCTCTAAGTCCATTTAAACATTGGTATCTCAAAGTCCAGCAAAACATCAGTATCTCAAAGTCCAGATAAACATCAGTATCACTAAGTCCAGCTATACATCAGTATCTCAAAGTCCAGCTATACATCAGTATCTCAAAGTCCAGCTATACATCAGTATCTCAAAGTCCAGCTATACATCAGTATCTCAAAGTCCAGCTATACATCAGTATCTCAAAGTCCAGCTACACATCAGTATCTCTAAATCCAGCTAAACATCGGTATCATTAAGTTCAGCTAAACATCGGCAGCATCACAAGTCTAGCTAAACATCGGTATCTCAAGGTCCAGCTAAACATCGGTATCTCTAAATCCAGCACTCTTCTACTTAATACACTTAATAGGTGAAATTATAAACTTGGATATTTGTGATAATGTTCTACATTTACACCAGTCACTTGTGTCACTGCATGGTCTGGATGCATCTTTCATATATATATATATATATATATATATATATATATATATATATATATATATATATATATATATTATGTATACATTACAATCATAAATAAAATTGTAAACATTATATAAAATGATGTATGAGGAGTTACAACACACACACATATATATATAAACACCTATAGACTCATGATGGGAAATTCACTAATGGCTTAGTTTTTTTTGGTATGAAAAACTCTATAAACGATACCATTGAGAAATGTTGATGATTTTTTTAAATTGATTATTTAGAAATCATCTTGTTATTTGTTTTTATTTCAGTCCTACCAGCTGGATCCAGATGTATGTGCACATCTTCAAAACATAACACAGCATGGTCAGATTTAGAAAATCTGTTCTGATTCTTCTGCCAGATCCATCCTACTGCCAAGTAATAAAAGTCTTGAAAAGCTTAAAGTCTTTTTTGGCCAAGCTGCTTGAGTTAGAAACATACAGAATCTGCATTACTTAAAAGAAAATAGATTTTGCTGAATCAGCATTATTGAAATTGAGGTGAATAGTTCTTTTGCTAAGTCAGCATTATGACTATGTGATCATATGCTTTAATCCTGGATCATCAAAATAAAGATGGTTCTGAAATATTGTTTTTCTAATTCATATCAATATGTCCCAGTGTCATTTGGTGTCATGTATGAATCTGATATTTTTAAACAAGCTTTTTTGTCATGTGCAGTAAAGACAAAAGATGTACATGTACTTAAAAAATAATTATGATATATATCAGTGAGATATTGTTGGTATTACAGTTTTTAATAAATATAAATGGCATATACAGTAACTAAGATTTTAAATGTCCATGGAGGAAAATTAAGATTAATATTTATTGTAATTTTTGTTTGTTAATATCTATCTTAATGTGTGTGTGTGTGTGTGTGTGTAAGAATTAATAAGCATAGAAATATAGAAATAACTTAAAATTTACATTTTGTAGACATCATTTATGACCTTGGAAGATTATAAAGACATTTTTGTGTACAAGACTAAGCTCCCATTTAGACATTATAATATTCACCTAGTCACCTGGCAGTTTGTACCGACTCTTACACTGTTATCTTGTTAACATTTAAAACCAAACAGCAGGTTTTTTTTACCAACACAGTCAAACAACTGAGATGACAATGATAGGGGCTAGCTGGCAACAGTCTGATTGGAACTTATGAATTGATGATTGAAATGACAAAATTTTGTGTACTTATATCCTTGTTGATTTTGTTTTAAATGATCTGCGGGATAGAAACTGCAGAGTATATAAGTGAATACCATAGTCTCTAATTGCTAAATTTTTCCAGTTTTGAGGACTGTGTCTCACTTAATAAGAATATTTGTAAAGAAAGTGTATACACTATTTGCATACATATTTCATTGGAAGGTATCACATCATTTTTTATTATATTAAGTTGGATTTTGACTTGAAACTTACACAAACATGTTTGAATTGATTTTATTAACATTTCTAGGTTGTTTAATCATATATTGCTGTCATATTGCTATCCAGTATTTGAAATTTCTTTGCTTCCAAAAATATTGTTGATGTATTTCAGCTGCTATGTTATTAATTCATTTTGTGTAATGAATTGTTATTTGATGTCTGTAATTGTTATTTGGTGTAGGAGATTGTTATTTGGTGTATGAGATTGTAGCATCTGATATTTGTTCAGATTAATAATTAAGGTTGTTTTGAGTTTTTTTTACATAGTCATATAAAATTTTGTTTTCATCAGTGACTCATGTTAAATTTTCATTATCCATTGATGGCTCTGAAATGTTGTGTTTATATAAAAACTGGTTAAGGGGAGGCAAATACATATTGAAAAGTTCAGACAGAATTACCTTTAATCAGAATACTTATGAGGGCAACAGCCAACATTGAAAAAGGTAAATGATTATAAACTGATCATTTGTCCATGCAATGCATGTGCACCAGTACCTTGTAAAAGGCTAGTCCCTATTGAATATTCCTTTGGAGATAAAATGGCAGATCATTTCAGTCGATCTCTTTGCCACCTTGTTTGATCACAAAAGTTTTCATTAATGGTTCAAAAAATTCTTACAGGGTTCATTTTTATTATGGACATTTTTATTATGAACTGCTAATGCCTTACCTGTATTGTACTGCCTATGTAAAAAAGAACACTTGATTCATAGTCCTTATTAATTTGTTGTCAATGTATGCAGCCTTTGCTTATGTATATAAATAAAAGTAGACATCAGTAAAAAAAAACCAAAAAAACACAGGTACTATTAAGATATCTGGTTTAGTTTTATTAAGAGCTCTATTTTAGAATTTAATAATTTACTGTTTTACCTCCAGTTGTGGAACTAATTGCATTTTTTTAAAATTTGAACAATGCAAAATACAACACACTACTACATTATTATACTACTACATGTACTACACTACTTGACAGTCTTAATCATACAATATTTAATCAGGTGCCTAAGACAGTCTTAGTAACCAAGACTAATTTAGAATGCCTAAGACAGTCTTAGTAACCAAGACTAATTTAGAATGCCTAAAACAGGCATAATGACCAAGACTAATTTAGAATGCCTAAAACAGGATTTGTAACCAAGACTAATTTTGAAAGCCTAAAACAGGCTTAACCAAGACTAATTTAGAATGCCTAAGACAGGCTCAGTAACCAAGACTAATTTAGAATGCATAAGATAGGCTTAGTAACCAAGACTAATTTAGAATGCCTAAGACAGGCTTAGTAACCCAGACTAATTTAGAATGCCTAAGATAGGCTTAGTAACCAAAACTAATTTAGAATGCCTAAACAGGATTAGTAACAAAATCTAATTTAGAATGCCTAAAACAGGATTAGTAACAAAATCTAATTTAGAATGCCTGAAACAGGCTTTGTAACCAAGATCAATTTAGAATGCCTAAGATAATCTTAGTAACAAAAACTAATTTAGAACACCTAAAACAGGCATAATGACCAAGACTCATTTAAAATGCCTAAAACAGGCATAATGACCAAGACTAATTTAGAATGCCTAAAACAGGATTTGTAACCAAGACTAATTTTGAATGCCTAAAACAGGCTTAGTAACCAAGACTAATTTAGAATGCCTAAGACAGGCTCAGTAACCAAGACTAATTTAGAATGCATAAGATAGGCTTAGTAACCAAGACTAATTTAGAATGCCTAAGACAGGCTTAGTAACCCAGACTAATTTAGAATGCCTAAGATAGGCTTAGTAACCAAAACTAATTTAGAATGCCTAAACAGGATTAGTAACAAAATCTAATTTAGAATGCCTAAAACAGGATTAGTAACAAAATCTAATTTAGAATGCCTGAAACAGGCTTTGTAACCAAAATCAATTTAGAATGCCTAAGATAGGCTTAGTAACAAAAACTAATTTAGAACACCTAAAACAGGCATAATGACCAAGACTAATTTAAAATGACTAAAACAGGTATAATGACCAAGACTAATTTAGAATGCCTAAAACAGGATTTGTAACCAAGACTAATTTTGAATGCCTAAAACAGGCTTAGTAACCATGACTAATTTTTTGAAAGCCTAAAACAGGCTTAGTAACCCAGACTAATTTAGAATGCCTAAAACAGGCTTAATAACCAGTACTTATTTTGAATGCCTAAGATAGGCTTAGTAGAATGGCTCCCCGATCCAGTGGTCAACCTCTTACAGGGATAATAAATTTAAAAAAAAAAATAGGCTTAGTAACCAAGACTAATTTAGAATGCCTAAAACAGGCTTAGTAACCAAGATTAATTTTGAAAGCCTAAGACAGGCTTGATACAAAAGACTAATTTAGAATGCCTAAGATAGGCTTAGTAACCAAGACTAATTATGAATGCCAAAGACAAGCTTAGTAGCCAAAACTAATTTAGAAATCCTAAAACAGGCTTCATAACCAAGACTAATTTAGAATGCCAAAGATAGGCTTAGTAACAAGACTAATTTAGAATGCCTAAAACACACTTAGTAACAAAGATTAATTTAGAATGCCTAAGATAGGCTTAGTAACCAAGATTAATTTAGAATGCCTAAAACAGGCTTAGTAACCAAGACTAATTTAGAATGCCCAATACAGGCTTAGTAAAGATGACAAATTTTGAACACCTAATACAGAGTCAGTAACCAAGACTTATTTAAAATGCATTTAATTATATGCCTCTTTTTGAATGTTTTCGTAGTTGTCATTTGAAACATACAATATCTGGAGCTTGACCCAAACATATTAATTTCATGTTGCTATAATACAGCATGGTATTTCCTTATTTTTGTGGCAAGTTTACATCTTGAGACTTAATGCTTAAGATGAAATTGTTTTGCATGATTTTAACAAAGGAACAATTTGTTTGGGCATTTGTAGTCATTTGTATAAAATATGTAAATGTGATACTTGTCTGATGTATTGTTAATTTCAAGTAGAGTTGATCCTGATCAGCCAGCACACAATGGGTCAGGGTCTGTACTGTTTTAACCTAATCAGTACATTAAGCTACAGCAGGTCAGGGTCTGTACTGTTTGACCCTAATCAGTCAGTGCATTAAGCTACAGCAGGTCAGGGTCTGTACTGTTTGACCCTAATCAGTCAGTGCATTAAGCTGCAGCAGGTCAGGGTCTGTACTGTTTGACCCTAATCAGTCAGTACATTAAGCTACAGCAGGTCAGGGTCTGTACTGTTTGACCCTAATCAGTCAGTACATTAAGCTACAGCAGGTCAAGGTCTGTACTGTTTGACCCTAATCAGTCAGTGCATTAAGCTACAGCAGGTCAGGGTCTGTACTGTTTGACCCTAATCAGTCAGTACATTAAACTACAGCAGGTCAGGGTCTGTACTGTTTGACCCTAATCAGTCAGTGCATTAAGCTACAGCAGGTCAGGGTCTGTACTGTTTGACCCTAATCAGTCAGTACATTAAGCTACAGCAGGTCTGGGTCTGTACTGTTTGACCCTAATCAGTCAGTGCATTAAGCTACAGCAGTTAGTTGTTAGATATGCATAACAATGGAAATAAAATATTTCTGAAAGAGATTCAAATATTGTATTCTTTAGAATAAATAAGTTATGCCCCTCATGCTAACGAAAGAGCCATTCAAAAAGACTAGTCAAAACACACACACACACACACACACACACACATATATATATATATATTAAGATTACATTGTAACATGTATGCTGTGAGATATTTTTATACATCTGAACAAACCTGCAAATTTAAAATAGTTTTTGGGAAACTCTAATTTTGTTTTGTTTTCTTCCCAGAAATGTAGTTTTGCTGTCTGTGGAATATTAGACATGGATCTGGCATATTATGGCTTTTATGCTTTATAAATCTTGATGGATTTTGCTTAAAAAAATGGTGAAACAATGGACTTTTCCATGGCAGCTGCATTAAAGTCTTGGGCAAAGAAGTTGGCAAATCAGACCAGGTTCCATAGTCACAAAGCTGTCTGAACAGAAAAGCAGACATCATAGTAATAAAGCTGTTTGAACAGAAGAGCAGGCCCCATAGTCATAAAGCTGTCTGAGCACAAGGGCAGATCCCATAGTAACAGAGCTTTCTGAGCACAAGGGCAGGTCCCATAGTAACAAAACTGTCTGAGCACAAGGGCAAGTCTCATAATAACAAAGCTGTCTGAGCATAAGGCAGGTTCCGTAGTCTCAAAGCTGTCTGAACTTAAGACCAGGCCCCGTAGTCACAAAGTTGTATGAATACAAGACCAACCCAGATATAGCACATGTCCAGGCTCAGTTTGTCACAAAAGGGCAGGAACCATAGCCACAATGCAATTTGAGCACAGACCTTGGCTCCATAGTCAAAAGCTGTTGAGAATAATAAAAGACCAGATAGTCACAAAGCTTTCAGAGTGCAAGATCTGGCTTGTTATGTCACAAAACATTTTTGAGCACAATGTCCAGCCCTATAGGTGCAAAGCTGTTTGAGCACAAAGGAAGACCCTCTTTCACAAAGCTCTCTGAGCACAATGACTGGTAAATTTTCTTGACATACTTCTGTAAAGGTGCTGTACCTCAATGTACAATTAATTTTCTTTTCCCTTGTATTATACTAATTCGTATTTGCACACTCCACTGCCCTCCAATTTTTTTTTTTTTTAAAGTAGTGAATATTTTAAAATATTTGCTAAGGTACAAAGTCCATATTTTGGAATGAAAACTGGAAAAATGACCATGCACCCATTCTTAGACATCACAATCTAGAACTATTTAGTGGTGTGTAAAATGCATAAAGAAGTATGGTTTTACATTGTTTCCAAAGTTTCATTCAGTTAAAATTCTTAATATTAATCCAATTTTTAAAAACCAATTATGTTCTTTTATATAGATAATATTGCCATATTTTATCAATAAACCCTAAAAAAATTCTTTAAAAACAGATTTTAGTCACTCTGGCTTTACAATGCTTTGCAAACTTTGGATAGTCAAGAAGGAAAATGTTGCAAAAATCAACATGAAGGAACTTTACAATGCTACTTTATTTCATTTCAATCAAGTCAACTAGTTTCAGTCTAAATCTTCAAGTTTTGACTGTTCCTTATGACATGACATGGTTTGAGCTCAGTTTTGACTTCCTTGAGACATGACAAGGATTGAGTACAGTATTGTTGGTCTTTAAGACATGACATGGGTTGAATGCAGACTTGATTGTTCTTGAGACATGACATGGGATGAACTGAGTTTTGTCTGTTCTTAGTACAGCTAGATGTTTTACTTTGTCACATTTATATATATAAATCATTAGGTTCATTGAGTTTTCTTTTTAAATGTAAATGTTATAACTCTGGTCCTAAACTATCTAACAGAAAAGACCTGAAACCATGAATTTAAGTACAATTAAACAAATAATATTTTCTCAGAATATTAGTGAAAATTCAAAAGATGCACCATTATGAATTAAGTCCCAAAATAATCCTAACTGCTCTACCACAAGTCCAAAAGTATAGAATATTTTGATTCAGTTCAGTAATCTTGAATGCCCTGATGTCCACAGTGATATAATCCAGAATGTCTTTGAATGAATTCTCAATAATCCCAAATAGTGTTTTAGTCCAAAAGGTCAATGAGCACTCTACAACTCCAATGAATACTTAAAATAAATCATTACTCTTAAATTGTATCTTAACACAACTGCAAACTCAAATTATAATAGATTCCAAAAGACTGATATGAAACAGAAATAAATAATTGTTCACCAAATCCTTGAGATACACATTTCACTTGACCTATTTCATAATAAATTGTTCTGGAAAATTCAATCAATCTAATGGAATATTACATTAATTGATAAACAAGTTCACTTCCAGGTTAGGTCTTGAAATTCTTTAGTAAACATATTTAAACAAATCAGACAAAATTTGGGTAGACAAATCTCTGCTGTCAGTCATGGCTAAAGTTGAGCACACAATAGAATTTTTTTTTTTTAACAGTAACAGAATTAACACCCCTTTTAAACATATCTTTGGCCAGGCTATTATGATTCTATTTTACTTCAACCTGGATCATTACCATCTGAGACACTACCATATAAATAACTCTATGTGCTTTCCTTTTGTAAAATCTGCAGTCAATGACCTTTTTTCTCTACATTTCATCTAGCAATCATAATTAATTATGATATCATTTCTCTTAAAATCCATTGATTGTAAGATTAAACTCTGAAATTAATCATATTATGATCTGCACTGTATTCTGTATATGAATTTGAATGTGGTTCTGTACCATAGCCAGATAACTTGTACAAATAACCGAATCTTTCCTGTCTGATAACCAAATAAAGTTTTTCTGTCATATTTAGATCATAACCAAATCCTTTTTCTTTTATCTGCACATCACGGAGCACCACACTTTGGCAAGTACAAGTTAGTTAACCTATCTGGGTTGACATCATTTGGTCAGAACACAGATTTATCTGTAGATGGCGTAGATCCAGATCATTTGCTGCATAACACCATGGCAGATAAATCTATGGTGTTCATTATTTTAAATTCTGCATATCAGATCAGCTTAAAATGGTGTTTATTATTGTCAATCCCACCATGTCAGATAAATCTATGGTGTTCATAATTTTAAATCCTGCATATCAGATAAATCTATGTTGTTAATTATTTTAAATCCTGCATATCAGATCAGCTTATGGTGTTTATCATTGTCAATCCTGCTGTAATAATAATAATAGTAATAATAATAATAATAATAATAATAATAATAATGTGGATTTTGTACAGCAGCTAATCTTTAGAAGCTTTAAGTGTATTACAATATTAGATAACACGTACAAATACAATAATAATTATGATTGGCAATAATTAAGAAAGTAAGCATTAAGTCTTCAAGTTAGTTTTTCACTGTTATATCTTTGTCAACCCTACATCCATCCACAGCGTAGATCAAAGAAGCTGCCAGAGTGTGTCAGTACACAAAACATGCCAATTTTGTGAACTTGAAAAGCACTGGGGCCCTTTAAACTCCTGCAAATTAGTTCAAAGTAGAACATTTCAAATGTACTCTGTGCAGTTTAAAAGTTTTATTTTAGCTGTTATGATAAACTGAATAAATAAGGGTATACATTTTTTGTAAAGTAAGGATACTTATTTAACTGAAGTATATAACTAGCTGAATTCAAAAGAATGTTTGGAAACTGTTTGAATATGCTGTGATTTATTTTGAAGTATTTAATGTCTGTGGTAAAGTAATTTCAGTAAGAAGAATTTACTTGTGATGCAAATCAATACATTTTCCTAAACCATTTTATTTGTTATTGTCCTTACCTCAAAAATGTCTTTTTAATAATAAAGTGAGTAGTAAGATCCATCAAGTGAAATTTAATCACAACAGAAGTTGTATATAAGGAAAGAACTGAGCAATCCGATTCTTTATGATTTTGGAGTTATCTTCATTTTTTGTGTTCCTGTTGTAAGTCTGCAGATATATTTTATGTTGTAATTAGATATTATTCAGGAGGAAAAACATTAGTTAGGACTGTTCAGTATGGTCATTATTTGGACTATGATATTCTGGAACTATTATGCATTATATGAACGAGTCCTGGACTTCACCATCTGGATGTCACAATTCTTGATGGACCATCACATTTCCAGTTTTGAAATTACATGAAACTTTTCATTTATTTGGGCTTTCATACAAATATGTTAGGATTCTTTTGGATTCACTTCATATTACTGTATGTTCCTCTCACATTTTCATTTACAATTTTGATAATCAAACTTGTTTTTGCTTACAGAAATTGGGGTTCATCTGGAATACAAATTTCAGAGTATCTAAAAGAAATTTATGTGTTCTTTATTGAAATTGAAATTTATTTAATTTTTGAATTTTCATAGTCAATGGTTTTTTGATTTTATACAGTGAAAGCAACAAGCTTTAAAAATGTCATTTAAAGTTGAGAACATTATTTTAAATCCTGCCCAGGAATGGTTTGAGTTGTTGAAAAAGAATGAATTGTTCCATTTCGCCAGACAGTATGGTCTTAAAAGGACCATCTTTGTTAAAACAAGGAATAAAAAATATTTTTGGTTTAATATTTGGTAAAAAAGAATATTTTGGATAAAAGTGATTTGGGTTTGATTAGTAAGCCTTCATCTGACTAACTTGCAAGTTATGGAATTCAAATTAAAATACAGGAATGAAAATGGACTTTTTAAAACTTACAAATTCAAAGGATGAGAGAGAGAGAGAGAGAGAGAGAGAGAGAGAGAGAGAGAGAGAGAAAAATTAGAAAAGAACAAGAAATTGAAATGAAATTGCAAATTCAGGGAAAAGAAAGAGATGCAAAAGGAAGAAAGAGAGACAGAGAAGAGAGGATAGTGCAGATGCAAATACAATGAGAAGAAAAATGAAAGGCAAATGATATTACAAGTACAAAGAGAAGAAAGAGAGATGCAAATGCAATTCAAATATAAAGACATAACACTGGCAAGCAGAAAGCGCTCCACTCATAAAAGTTCAGCTTTTGATTTACAAAACAAATTAGTAAAAAAAGAAACAGATCAATATTTTTCACATTAAAAAAAATAGAGAATTTAAAATGTCCAAGAGAGCACTGTATATATTACATTACAGTGTGTATTTATTGGCAAAGCTCATGAAGTGTGTATTATGGTTTGGTCAAGAAATGTATTGTAAAGGGTTATGTGTTGATACTTGACACATATTGATATCTCAGCAAATCAGTCTCAATCGAGTACATATACTCACAAATTTCAGTCTGATGCAACTAATAAGAATCCAATGTCTGATGAGACTGATAAGAAAGTTCGTACCAGACACACATTAACAGAGGTTTCAGAATTGCAAAAAAGAAAACAGCCAAACCCACATCGAGTTTGCAAGGGAAAAAGAACAACTTTTTGACAGGTTATGTGCATCTAAGCAGATTAATAAGATTATAACAAACTAACGAGTCATGTTGGTTGGAGAGTTCAAGAAATGCATCCATAGAGATACTTTATAAAGTGTTGCTCTTACAGCTGATAAATATTGTTTGGCTCATAAACTTTCATTTGTCAAGAAGTTTTCCTCTTAGCAAATCAGTCTCAATCAAGTATGTACAAATTTCAGTCTGGTACAACTAAAAAAAAAACAATGTCTGATAAGACTGATAAGAAATCCTTCTCTTCCTATGTGCACTTATTGCAAGACAATAGGGCACATTAATTCTGATTGCTTTAAGTTAAATCAACAGATTAAAAACACAGCTAGTGTTTCTCATAGGTTAAGGTCATGGTTAGAAACAATACATTTGTGGCGTGAAACAAGCCCCACTCTGATTCTTTTATTTTGAAGGCTTCTATCACTTATTTGACAAATCCTAACCCTATTACACTATTGGACACGAGCTTTTCTGAGTTATTTTATTATCAGATATTTTGCATTTGTCTGAGAAGTCTTCCTCTTCTGATACTGCATTTTCAGGAGGTAAAGTGTGGTTTTATTCAAATTCCTCTTGATAATTTAAATTTAACATGAGACTTAGTTTTAGGGCCAGTGACTATCGGTGCTGCATTTTCTTTTGCCCACTGTGGGTGTTTATTGCAAGGCAGTGATTTAGTTTGAGATCAGCACATGGTTAATCCACTTGTAACTGACAAGCCATGTTTGGATTAAAAAAACTTGATCCTATTGAAAATGAAATCCCTGATTTATTCCCTGATTGTGCAGTTACTAGAGCTATGTCAAAAAGAGCTCTTGAGAATGAAAATGATCAGTAAATTATTCCTTTGGCTGACATATGTGATGGTCAGGCTTTTGATGGTGTCAGTTTTGCTCCTATTACTGATCAATCAAAATATATCGATCATTGTGATCCTCTTTTAAATACTCATTCTCTTATTTCTAATCAGGGTGAAAAATGACAATCACTTGTCATCAAACAGGAATAAGAGCACGAGATTTCCCATTCAAGCAGAATATTAGTGAAACAGACTCTAAAAAGGTATCAGCTTGCTATTTTTTAAATGCGAAAATGGATACCACATAAGGTGACAAATGCTTTGTGAGCTATCAATTTAAAACTGTGATGCCTAAGTCATTTAGACAGAAAATTCTTACTTTAGCCCATGAAATACCCTTCGTTGATCATTTACTAGTCAATAAAAAAATCAACCACAAAATCTTGCGAATTTTTTTGGGCCAAATAAGAATGCTGTAAATCTTGTCACACTTGTTAAATTGTAGGAAAACCTAAACAAAAGATACATAAAGCTCATTTACAATCCATTCCAGCATTTGACAAACCATTTAATAGAATATAGGTAGACTGTTGAGGTTCCAATCAATACTTGTTGATGATAATGTGTGTGTAAGATTTCCAGAGCTGATTCCTTTATGGATTATAAAACTAAAACTATAAAGTCAAGCCCTCATAAAGTTCTTAACACTTTTTTGGCCTTCTTAAGTCTGTCCAATCTGATCAAGGTTCTGATTTCATTTCAGGGATCTTTCCAGCAAGTTATGTATGAATTAGGAATTCAATAGTTGAAATCCTTTACATAATTTCTTGAAAGCATGAGGGAACTGAAAATATTTCATCAGAATATAAGGTATTATTGCTTAGAAAAGATTCATATGGTGTTCATTTATTGTTGTTTGAGATAAAGGTTTCATTTATTGTTGTTTGAGATGAAGGTGTTCATTTACTGTTGTTTGAGATGAAGGTGTTCATTTACTGTTGTTTGAGAGAATGATTTTTGAAGCAAGCAAATTTAACTAGAGTTCACTGTGCATGTTTTTGCTAAAACCAGATAATTTCTTTCCATATGTGCACCAACTATAGAAAAGCGATCTGTGTCACCAAAACAGACTCATTTACAATTCAATGACAATTGACAGAACTGGAAATGCAAAATATGTCACCAAGCTTGATCTATGAACAATATTCTGGCAGATTCCACTTACAGATAGAGCAAAATAAATTTTGGCTTTTATAACTCAGATGGACTCTATCAATACAAGCACTGCTTTACTTTGGCTCAACATTTTGAAGTATATATTAATTCTACTCCTTTTCCGATTTATTGTATTCAGTGATCACAAGCCCCATTTACTGGTCAGATGTTCAGCAGCATAGTGCCTCAGCAACCACATAAGGTCAAGAGACTGATGATGATGATGATCACAAGCCCCCTTTACTTTCATCAACAAAATGAAAAATAATCAATGATTGTTGAGATGGAGTCTGATGTTGCAAGAATAAACTAAAATTTAATTGCAGACACACCTTCATATATTTAGTAGTTTTATGCTTCATATTGTAGCCATAATTTATATTCATTATACATTATCTTGTGTAATTTCATTATTATTATCACTTGTGTTTTTGAGTACTAAGGAAAAAAAGCTTTACTTCATAAATATTTCTTTCCCTTTTAAGGGGAGGTGTATATCTATACTTTAGCAACTCATGGTACAAGGTTTTGTGTAATTTTGAAGCTTTTATTCATGGTTGAATATTGTACAGAATATCTTTAGTTAGAATCTTGTGACCAGAGACCGTTGAGAGCAAAAATTACATAGCATGTATAAATAGATATTTATTAACATTCATCTTAATAATAAGACTTAATGGCACCTTTGAATTAAGTTTCCATCGACTGATAGGATTTTAATGTTTCTAAAAGAATTCATTAACTTCTTATTGGTTTGGCTAGGTCACGTTAATAAGCAAATTCGAGGCAAAATAAGTAGCAAGATATGTCACATGGGGTATATTGTGAAATTTAGTCGCAATAAAAGATGTATGAGAACTGAGCAATCAGCGTCATTCTTATTTCTTGTATTTATCTTGTAATATCAAGCCTGCAGATGTATTTTTGGGTTGTACATAGATATTATTCAAGAGCAAAGACACTTGTTTGGACAGCACCATGGAAGAAGAAAGTGCTCATTATTTGGAGTGTAATAATGATAATCTGGAACTGTCTTGAACAATTCTAAGGAGGTCTGGACTCCCTGAACGAATATTTGAGGACCATTACATTTTCAGTTTTAAAATTTATACAGAACTTGTCATTTATTTGGGGTTTCATGAAACTTTGTCAGGATTATTTTGGATTCACTTCATAATTCTACAAATTCCTCTTTAATTTTCACATATAATTTTGATAATTAAATTATTTGTTAAGTTTAACAAAACTTGCTTGTTTTACTTCTTTATGTTATGTAGTTTGTGATGACAGTGTCATAACAGTCTAGAAGCCAACAATAAACAGTCAAGAAGCTGCTGAAGTTTAGTATTACTTTCATCATAATTAGTAATAGTCTGAAAACAATAAACTGAAAGAAGAAAATAAGACATCACTAATTATTTTTCTTAATTTTTTCCGTAATATTAATTTGTAAACAATATCAAGTGGTTCCAATATGATCTAAGCCTGTTACAAGAATAAAGCTAACAATGATCATTCATGTATTTTACACATATATAAAAATCCATCAACATCAATAGACAAGTTTTGATTATTCAAAAATGCGATATTTGTGCTCTGCTGTTTTCATACCTAAAGAATCCTTAACTGTTCGATCTTAAAGGAAAATCTGTGTCTGATATTTAAGATAATGGCAAGAGTTACAAAATAAAATCTACCCAGGCATCCTGGCTCATTTTTTTTGCCTGAATCGCTTTGGAAGCAGTAATGTGTATTTCCCCAAATACACCCATTAGGGGGTATGATGCCAAAGTGTTCATGGTTTTCAAGAGACTGTCATTTAATATTCCCATTTGATGGAAGGCTTACTGTTTGGCATTGTACCTGCCAATATTGATAATGGCACCGTTTTAAAACAGCTTTATGGTAGTTAACAATCAAAATGTGACCACTTCCAACTTATAAACACATTAATCATTTTCCAATATATTTCTTTCTTTTTTCCCTATTACTGCCACACCCTTCTATATCAAGTATTATGGGCTGGTGCAGTTATGCACACTCCAGGGTCCAGTGAGACCCTTCATGGTGTCCTCAGACACTTACTCATTTTCAAATAACACAGGAGGGATCTATTACCTGTATGTAGAGTGATTCCCTCTGGACAAGCACTGATACTGAACATACTAATCTATGTTTAGTGTCATTACCATCAGAAATTCAAATGGAAGTGCTCAGATGCACAGCTCCTTGCCTCCACAAGGAATTTATATCATAGCAATAATGTACATGTTCCACAATGTATGAAACCTGCATTTTACAAAATAGAAACAATGAGTGAGACCTTCATTTTAAAAATATCAACCAAAAAAATTGAAGTGGGCAATATAGAACCTCAATAAAATCTGAAATTGCTAAATGAATGAACCCACTGAAATCAAACAATGACATTATATCAAGTACAAGTAATACAAATTGCTAATTGAATAAACCTACTGAAATCAAACAATGACATTATGTCAAGTACGAGTAATACAAATTGCTAATTGAATAAACCCACTGAAATCAAACAATGACATTATGTCAAGTACAAGTAATACAAATTGCTAATTGAATAAACCCACTGAAATCAAACAATGACATTATGTCAAGTACGAGTAATACAAATTGCTAGCAAACATGAAAAAATGTATACCGGAATAGCTTTTATCAAATACTAACAGAAATGTATTAACAATGTACTAGAAATTGAAAGTGATATTACAAGTGTATATTACTGTAACAAACCTTTTTTTGCATTTAAAGTTCTGCATAAGCAACAAAATAGAAAACTATAAACTCCCATAAAATAATGAGAATAGGGCTTATAATGTAGATTCAAGAGATGAAAGAATGAGTTGAGTAATCCAAGAATCATGTAATTAAAGAACTGCATATTATATCAAATAAAACATCCTTATCAAATACTAAATCAAGCTTCAAACAAATTTTTACAGGCAAATGCCTTTACATAGTCACTGACATAAACAGTGTTTGCTCTAAGAAAGTTTATCCTTTGTCAAAAAATGATGAATACTCTAACAGAGAAAATCCAGAACTTACAATATATTATACTAATTTCTGCAAAATTACTTATGAACTTTTATTTTTGTCATCAACATTTCATACTCAGTACGACACCTATAACCATTTGAATAAAATTTCATCATGAAAGATAATCGTAATGTGAAAGGTTACAACACAGAGTATAAAAAAAGTCTTAATGTGACAGTACTAAATACCATATAACAGTCCTAATGTGACATCACTGGATACCATATGAGTCTTAATGTGGCAGCACTGAATATCAAATTACATTCTTAATGCGACTACTAAATACCATGTGACAGTCCTAATGTGACATCTCTTAATATCAAATGAGTCTTAATGTAACAGCTCTGAATATCAAATGACGTTCTTCATGTGACAGTACTAAATACCATATGACATTCTTTATGTGACATCTCTTAATATCAAATGAGTCTTAATGTAACAGCTCTGAATATCAAATAACATTCTTCATGTGACAGCAATACCAAATGACATTCTTAATGTGACAGAACTGAATATCAAATGACATTCTTAATGTGACAGCAATACCAAATGACATTCTTAATGGGACAACAAATTTCAAATGAAATTCTTAATGTGACAGCAATACCAAAAAACATTTTTAATGTGACAGGACTGAATACCAATAATATTCCTAATGTACCAGCAATGAATACCAAATGACATTCTTAATGTGACAGCACTGAACACTTTTTTTTCTGGGAGTCTTGGTCACACTTAAGGTCAGTACAGGTTTATCATCTCTTAGCATATACAACTCAACTAGGTCCTTGAAAACGAGAGAAATGCCAGGTAATATATCAATTATGCACATTTAACTCTTAGTCTCATCCTGCCATTTATCAATGATCTCTGTCAGCTTTTGCATCCTTTGGTCTAACTGGGTTGGGTCGCCATGACTACGGTGATGTAGCTGAAGAAGTTGTGCATACTCATTCTCTACAAACTGTGGTCCCTTCTCAGCAATTGATGTGAGAATATCCTGATAATATACAAACAATTTAAAAATTACACTCATTTGTGGTGAGAAGCATGAAGACCTAATTGTAAGACCATGTTTTAAGAAATGTACATAATGACATGTCAATCTGATATCTGTTTCTTAAAGAATACTGTGTTCACATACTAACTGGTTTGAGAGAATTTTGACTACATGAATCTAACCAGGTACAGTAAAAAATTATCACCATAAAGCCCCTAAAAAAACCAGCCCCTCTTATAAAGCCCCTCAATATTCCATTTCCCTCTGATATAGCTCCTCAATATAACAGTTCCTCTTATAAAGCCCTTTAATATACCAGCCTCTGTTATAAAGGCCATTATTATACCAGTCCCTCTTAGAAAGTCCTTCAATATAAGAGTCTTTCTTATACAGCTCCTCAATATACCAGTCCTTCTTATAAAACCCCTCGATATACTAGTCCCTTTTATAATGCCTTTCAATATACCAGTCCATATTATAAATTCCTTCAATATACCAGCCTCTCTTATAAATCCTCTCAATATGCAAGTCCAGTTTGAAAAGCCCCTCAATATACCAATCCCTTTATCAAAGCCTCTCAATATAGCAGTACCTCTTATAAACTGTGTAAATATTCCAGTCCCTCTAGAATAAGCCTGTCAATTTACCTCTTATAAAGTCCCTCAATATACCAATTCCCTTCTAATCAAGTCCTTCAGTATACCACTATCCATTTCATAATGTGGTTCTTGTTAAGGATCAAATTATATTGGGTAATTTTTGTTGTATCATTTTTTCTAAAATATTTAATTTAATTTAGTTCTTGACTCATAAAAACCAATTATAATGCGATTTCATACATACTACAATGTTACTAACATCATTATTTACTATACTTTTGTGCCTGCAGCTACAATTTGCCTGGAGGTGTCTGCAGAACAGTGTACATGATCTGCACCCTTTTTCTGCATGGAAGCAGTTTTTGTATGACTAACACTTAATATTATTTACATACTGAAGATGATATCCATGACTGACACTCAATTTTTACATTGATATGCAAGACTGACACTTAATAATATTTACATACTGAAGTTGATATGCATGACTGACACTCAATATTAACATTGATATGCATGACTGACACTTAATATTATTTACATACTGAAGTTGATATGCATGACTGACACTCAATGTTATTTAGATTGATATGCATGACTGACACTCAATGTTATTTAGATTGATAAGCATGATTGACACTTAATATTATTTACATACTGAAGTTGATATGTATGACTGACACTCAATTATTACATTGATTTGCATGATTGACACTTAATATTATTTACATGCTGAAGTTAATATGAGAGACTGACACTCAATATTATTTAGATTGATAAGCATAACTGACACTCAATATTATTTACATACTGATGTTGATATGCATGACTGACACTTAATATTATTTAAATACTGAAGATAATATGCATGACAAACACTTAAAATTATTTACATACTGAAGTTGATATGCATGACTGACACTCAATATTTACATTGATATGCATGACTGACACTCAATGTTATTTAGATTGATAAGCATGATTGACACTTAATATTATTTACATACTGAAGTTGATATGTATGACTGACACTCAATTATTACATTGATTTGCATGATTGACACTTAATATTATTTACATGCTGAAGTTAATATGAGAGACTGACACTCAATATTATTTAGATTGATAAGCATAACTGACACTCAATATTATTTACATACTGATGTTGATATGCATGACTGACACTTAATATTATTTAAATACTGAAGATAATATGCATGACAAACACTTAAAATTATTTACATACTGAAGGTGATATGCATGACTGACAATCAATATTTACAAATTAAGATGATGTGCATGACTTACAGTCAATATTATCTATATTGATATGCATGACTGACAGTTAATATTTTCATACTGAAGATGATATGCAATAGATAACTCAATAGACTGATAATGACTGACAATAATATTTACATACTGAAGATGATATGCATGACTGAAATTTAATATTTTTTTTACATTGGTATGCATGACTGACATTTCATATTATTTACATACTGAAGTTGATATCATGACTGACACTCAATATTTACATTGATATGCATGACTGTCACTCAATATTATTTACATTGATATGCATGACTGACACTTCATATTATTTACATGCTGAAGTTGATAAGCATAACTGACACTTAATATTATTTACATACTGAAGCTGATATGCATGACTGACACTCAAAATTTACATTGATAAGCATGAATGAAACTCAATATTATTTACATACTAAAGTTAATATGAGAGACTGACACTCAATATTACCTAGATTGATAAACATGACTGACACTCAATATAGGGTGTGTGTACATAATTAAGTACATTACACTCTTTACAGACAAAAGTTTTGGGTGTGTTCCTTATTAAATGATAATACTACACTGTTACTTACATCGGGATTCATGTACAGAAGTTCATAATACTGTCTAGCATGGTCCAGATCTGACTCTCTTGACATTGTGATGTTTGTCAAATTCTGCTGAATGGCAAAAATATTTCGGCACCTACAAAATTATTTTTAATTACATATTTTGAAATGCATTTTTAGATAAAGTCTATATAAATGTCTTGTAAATCAATTTATATCAAAGCCTGTATACATTAAAACATGCTTTCCTGGGAAGAAGAATGATATCATAATTGGAACTATCATAACTGATTCAAAATGTCATTTCCTTGGCAGGGCTTGTGACAGGAATTCGTATTGGTGCAAGAAACCTGGGCAAAAATAATTAAGGGGACATAACTCCTCTTGACAAGGAATGGAGTACTGGGAAAAATAATTTTAATGAGCACAGGGCCCATCAAAAAGTAATGCTGCAGAAACAAAGATAAAGAGGACATGTTATCAGGGAACATAACTCTTCAAAAACTGATATTATGGATTGCTTGAAATTAAACTAGTTCAGTCTTTCCTCATTACATAGCTGGATGCCTATAGGACAAAAAACAACATGGATAAAACTCAATAAATGATGCTGTGGATTGCTGGTATAGAAACTATTTTAAGGCCAAATTTGATTTAAATCCAACAATGCATGGTAAAAAAAAATACTTGAGAATCCAAAGTCAGTATTATGTAACCAGGAAGTAAATGATAGAATGCAAAATTACAAAGTAATTCTAGTCTTGCAAGCAGACAGACACATTCCATGTTTGGCTAACATCTTTTGTAACTTTACCCAAAAGTAATGAAAATAGCATGGTCTTGATAATGTGAATCTTGATAATGCTTGTAAGGTCATGTACTGTTGCCCTGGTTTTTTTTTTGGAATTAAAATCCTCTGGCGTCTTGACCTGATGGACTTCATTCACTTTCAATAAATTTGAAGAGCCAAGACCAGGTCTTGCAGCAATGAAATCTCTGTAGATATCAGTTGATTAAAAACAGCCATAAAGTTATTATCTGGCTGCCAGTAGATGGAGGCATGTCATTAGCCATGAAACCTGGTTGTGTCATTAAAACAACTAGACCATCAGAAAACAGTAGGTAGCTTGGATCTGTGGACTGAGTAGACAGCCCCCGCTTTCACATATAGGAATGGGGAGACAAAGGTGGGCAGCTTGTTGTTTAACCTTGTCACAAACAGGTTGACCATTGACCATCAGCTAACCACACAGGTTGCAGATTCTGATGGAAGACATGGAGGGACCACTCTGTGCAGTAGCTGTCCCCTCCTTGATAAAGAATTAGCCAAAATATTCAGTCTGCCCAGAATTTGTCATACCTGAATGCTTATGTCATGTTCAGAACACCAAACAAGGTAGTCCCATAACAGCAGGCATAGTTGTTTTTACACTGTAATGATGGACAATGCAGTTGATGTCTTTTTATTGTGCTGTATGGACAAATGGATGGACCATGCTGTTTTCAATTTGAACTTTGGGGCTTTAACAAATGCATTGAAATGGCTTAAATTGATAATGGGGTGCAATTTCACAGCTTTCTTGACTAAGAACAACTGGAATAAAAGCTCGGCCAATTTGTTTCTTAACAATATCCATTTGTCTAGAAATGTCCTTTTATCCTTCTGCACTATGTTGACCTTGTTGAAGATGCTGTTGTAAAGGAAATAGACAAGAGGGGAGGGGGCTGGCTGAACAAAATGTAGAGCCCTTCCAAAACAATTTTTTTTCAACCACTGGTTGTGTGGGAATACATTGGTCTGTGAGCTATAGAACAGAAGGAGTAATGCATCTACCATAGGGTTGCCAGGGGGTGGTAGAGGGGATAAATCATTTTTTGGATTAGGTAGGAGGACCTCCTTGTCTGTCTGCGAGGAGGATTAGATATCTCTGAGGGTTAAAGTATCCTTTAATACAGTCCTACCCGTTTATATCGACATTGCTTATATTAACAAGCCGCCTATGTTGACAAAAAAAGCAAAGTCCTAGTCCCTTTGTCTACTGTTACTATCAAATTGTCATGCTTATGTCGACGTCAAGATAAAAGATAAACGTACATGTCGACTGAAGTCCTTGGTCCCGCTTGAACAAATCCTTTGTTTTCTAATCATTTATGTCGACAAGCTGCCAGTTCGGACCCATAATTTG
Source organism: Unio pictorum (assembly GCA_030141615.1). Lineage (NCBI taxonomy): Eukaryota > Metazoa > Mollusca > Bivalvia > Unionida > Unionidae > Unio > Unio pictorum. Next base: position 7,759,403 of record JARLTB010000023.1, on the reverse strand, counting down.
TTCAACAAGTAGTTGATCTTGCCGCCAGGCTTTAATGTTGCAGTCATATAAAAAACACAACCACCCTAGGCTTTTGTTTGGGCATATAAAGCTGGCTTCTTGCGGCAACTTAAAAGTAGTGAAATTTGATAATTCTTGCATTTTCCAAAGAAGAGGACTGGTATTGCTAGGACTTTAAAACTAGGAGTTAAAGAGTACCACCAGTAAACACTGCAGTCCCCTACCAGAAGCAAATTGGGAATACCTAAATGGCTATATTTCCAGATGAGTAGAAACAGCGGTTGACATTGAGTTTAATTTTCAAACTTGTTTACAGCACTGTCATGTAGCCCTTGTTTGTCCATTAGAGTGAGAGTGAATTGTCAGGTCAAGAATAGGTCTTATTCCAAGCACTAAGTTAGGCATCATCCATAGTGTTCCACATGAAATGTCAGTTCTAGCAACTTCTAACACTGTTGAATTTCATTACAATCTTCGTCAATTTGCCGTTTAACCCTTCTTGTCAAAATTTGCAAACAGTATATTTTCTAACTCTCAACATGTCTTGATTTTGAAGTCACAAGCATTACTTAGTTTGCAATACTTGGCAATGAAAATAATAATGAAGGCAAACGTTTTTCATTTGATGTACTCCTCTTATACACAAGTACAATAATGAGCCATTCTACCTCTGAAATCAGTTATCAGCACATTTTCTCACCACTCTGCAGCTAGTCAAGTCTTTGATCTTGCCGCCTAGCTTGTGGGTCATGTTCTTCAGATGTTCTTTTACAATAACATGTACATCTGATGGTCTTTCTGCCACTGAATTTTCTGATTGTAAATATCAGCACAGCTAAAAGGATCAACTGCTCAACACAATTTCCCACTCAACTGGTGGTTGAAGCAGGACTAGCAAGCCCTTAAATTTGCTGTCTAGCAAATTGATGCGTACAGAGGACTCCTGTATATGTGATTTTCTGAATCCCAGATATAAAAATTGCGTCAAAATGCGGATTACGCGTTTCTAAGACCTTTGAAAGTGATCGGTGATTAATACAAGTTTATTTTGCTGTGAAAGTTTCGTTTTTATCTTTATTTACATTTACGATGGCTACCAACATCAGTGTAAAACGCAAATTAAATTTACTCTCTCTGGAAACTAAAAATCTGTCTGTTAAGGAAATTGAGGGCTGAACATCTCGCAAAGAGGTCTGTGAATTTTTTTCACTTAAAAATAACACCCATTCAGAAAGGATGAAAGCTAGTGAGTCTATAAAGAAAGACTACGCTGAAGGTAACTGCGCTCCTCAAAGGAAGAAAAAAAAAAAACCTGCTACATTTGAAGACGTGGAGGAAGCATCAAAGTGGTTCAATGAAGCATTTGCGAAAAAAAAACTTGTGTGGAGAACTTCGCTGCAACAAGTGGTTGGTTCAGTCGCTTTAATGTTCGTCATAACAGCGGATACAACAGTATTTGTGGAGAATACATGTACTGATGACAGTTTTTTTATTTCCCTGTGAATAGCCCCATCCCCTTGGTAGCCTCAATAAGATGGGAACAGACTGAACAAAATCTAGGCCAATTTAAGTACATGTACATGAAGCATGTAAATAACTATCCAACCATGTGCTGATACCGACATTGAATATCGTAATGTTTTTCGTATCAGGATGTGATCGATGCATTATTTTAATTTTTGGATTTTACTACACAAAGGTAACCAAATTGTAATTTGTCAATATGCATGTGTGTTTCACACTGATTCTGTCTTCATGTACTCAAACTTTCCATTGTTTTCTCAAAGTGTAAATGCTACTCACTGACGATGGGTCACCCTTTGCTGACGAATTTTAACTTTTATCTTTTTTCAGCCCCACCCCACCCCCAAACACTTATCTCGACATCTGCCTATGTCGACAATATTTTCTCGGGCCCGAGGATGTTGACATCAACGGGAAGGACTGTATTACAAGTAGTCTGTGAGGGCATTAACCACAGAAATCAATACAACTCCCAAAGTGGCATTCAACACATCTCCCAATTTGGTATTCAACATGCCTCCCAATGTGGTAAGCAACACACCTCCCAATGTGGTATTCAACACACCTCCCAATGTGGTAATCAACACACCTTTTAGTGATGATGTTTCATCCCATAATCTCAAAATGTTATATACTTTTTGGAGAAGGATGAAAATATAAAATACTGATGCATGGCTTTCACCTTGATGAAAATGTCCCCAATGTGGCACTTCACTTATCTTTTAGCAATGTTGTATACCAAGTTTCATCACAATAGATTTATCAAAGTACATACCAAATTTCATCACAACAGATTTATCATAGTAGATACCAAGTTTCATCACAATAGATTTATCAAAGTACATACCAAATTTCATCACAACAGATTTATCATAGTATATACCAAGTTTCATCACAATAGATTTATCAAAGTACATACCAAATTTCATCACAATAGATTTATCAAAGTACATACCAAATTTCATCACAATAGATTTATCAAAGTACATACCAAATTTCATCACAATAGATTTATCATAGTATATACCAAATTTCACCACAACAGATTTATCATAGTATATACCAAATTTCATCATGATAGATTTATCATAGTACATACCAAATTTCATCACAATAGATTTATCAAAGTACATACCAAATTTCATCACAACAGATTTATCATAGTATATACCAAATTTCACCACAACAGATTTATCATAGTATATAACAAATTTCATCATGATAGATTTATCATAGTATATACCAAATTTCATCACAATAGATTTATCATAGTAGATACCAAATTTCATCATAACAGATTTATCAAAGTACATACCAAATTTCATCACAAAAGATTTATCATAGTATGTACCAAATTTCATCACAACAGATTTATCATAGTATATACCAAGTTTTATCAAAATAGATTTATCATAGTATATACCAAGTTTCATCAAAATAGATTTATCATAGTATATACCAAATTTCATCACAATAGATTTATCATAGTACATACCAAGTTTCATCACAACAGATTTATCATAGTATGTACCAAATTTCATCACAACAGATTTATCATAGTATATACCAAATTTCATCACAACAGATTTATCATAGTACATACCAAGTTTCATCACAACAGATTTATCATAGTATGTACCAAATTTCATCACAACAGATTTATCATAATATATACCAAATTTCATCACAACAGATTTATCATAGTATGTACCAAATTTCATCACAACAGATTTATCATAGTATATACCAAGTTTCATCATAACAGATTTATCAAAGTACATACCAAATTTCATCACAAAAGATTTATCATAGTATATACCAAATTTCATTACAATAGATTTATCAAAGTACATACCATATTTCATCACAACAGATTTATCATAGTACATACCAAATTTCATCACAACAGATTTATCATAGTATATACCAAATTTCATCACAACAGATTTATCATAGTATATATCAAGTTTCATCACAATAGATTTATCATAGTACATACCAAATTTCATCACAACAGATTTATCATAGTACATACCAAATTTCATCACAACAGATTTATTATAGTACATACCAAATTTCATCACAACAGATTTATCATAGTACATACCAAATTTCATCACAACAGATTTATCAAAGTACATACCAAATTTCATCACAACAGATTTATCATAGTACATACCAAATTTCATCACAACAGATTTATCATAGTATGTACCAAGTTTCATCACAACAGATTTATCATAGTACATACCAAATTTCATCACGATAGATTTATCAAAGTATGTACCAAATTTCAGCCCTTAAATGCAGTATATAAGCTGACATAATAAATTTCCTTAATTCATTGTAACAAGTAGATACAGAACTATTTTGAAAAAAAAAAACACCATCAGATTCAACAGTTACAGATTCAGATTAAAAAATAAAACACCAACAGATTCAACAGTTACAGTACAATGAACTAAAGGTGATGACTAGAAAACTGATGAAAATTACTATTCTATAAATAACTTGCCCATAAGTCAGGTACAACTATAAACTCAGATCTGCCATTGCATGCTGTATCAATATGTCTGTACTAATATGTCTGTACCAATATGTCTGTACCAATATGTCTGTACCAATATGTCTGTGTCTATGTAGTTAGAAATAGAACAAACAACACAAATCCTGATCTGCCATTGCCTAATTTGATAACAAATCCAGGTCTATTTTGTCTGGACCCAGCTTTTAAGTAAGCATTTACAGTATGCACTTTACCTTTGTACTTACATCTTTTTGATTCCATTTTCATTTATCTTTTTTATGTACTGCAGACTGTTCACTAAAATGGAAGAAACCAGGAAACCAAGGCTTTCAAATATATACCTGTAAATATACAATGCAATGTTAAATACCAGGCAATGGCTGCATTGGTGGACTCCGGAAATTAAGTAGATCAACTGTGTTAAACACAACACCTTAAACAAATCAATGCAGCATGAAATATAGGTGACAGTAACCTACATTTGATTGAATGGTAAAGTACTTCTCATAATGTATCAACATATCAAGTAACACAGCCTGTAGCCAATAATCTTAGACACTGAGCTACATGCAAAACTTATAAAAAATCAACATGAATGTAAAAAATAACTCACAAATACCTAACTTTGAATAGTTCATTTGTTATATATATCTTTATTTAGGCAACTCCTAGTGCATGATTTTTGTCTGATGTTTCTAATTTTTATTTAAGGTTATAAATTGAAGTGACTATCAATTGCTGGATTTCGCAAGGGCAAAAGGGTCTATTTTAAGATATTAAAGAATGTAAAATTACACAGGATCTATAAACAGATGCTTATGTATGTGTTGATAGTTTTGAACTTTAACATAACTTTTTTCAGGATTACTTTTGGATTCACTTCATAATACCACAAGTTCCTCCCACATTAACTTTGATAATTAAATTATTGGTTCCTTCCACAGTAACTTTTTTAATTAAATTATTTGTAAAATTTTTACAAAATTTGTTGGTTTTGCTTCATTTGTTACTTAGTTTAGTAAGATAAAACCTTTGTAAAAACTTTAAGAAGATAAACCCTTTGTAAAAACTTTAAAAAAGATAAACCCTTTGTGAAAATGTTAGGAAGATAAACCCTTTGTGAAAATGTTAGGAAGATAAATCCTCTGTGAAAAGTTTAGGAAAATAAATCCTTTGTTAAAACTTTGGAAGATAAACCCTTTCTGAGAAATGTCAGCATGCAGTACATGAAGCACAAACTGGTGAAATCTAAAAGGCAAAGAAGTTAAAACTCTATAAAAGGTATCTGATAACATATATAAAGTCTTAGAGGTTATTTCTCATGACTGCTATTTTTAAATTTACATAACCTCCCTGGCAAAAATATACAATATCCTGAGCTTAGTATAAATCTTTATGTAAGTATTGATGTCAGATGCACAACCTCAATGGAATAATAATAATAACAATAATAATAATAATAATAATAATAATAATAATAATAATAATAATAATAATAATAATAATAATAAAAAGAAGAAGAATAAGAATAAGAATAAGAAGAAGAATTAATATCTATTTATACATATTACATTAACATTCTCTGATGAGACCCTCTCTGTTAAAAAACAAACAAAATAAAAACTAACAAACACAAGGTGAAACATAGGCAGTGAAATTGAAAACATGGGTTAAAAAAACATCCAACAAAAAACAATTAATATACAAGCCAGAGCTAATATGTAATTTGGAAATAAAGGATAGGAAATGGACTTTGGATGGCTGTTTGGACTTTCTGGAATATACCAAGCTCACAGGATTTTAGATGGCTGCTTGGACCTATTGTAAAGTACCAAGGTCACTGTAGCGGACTTTATATTTGTGACTGTTCGGGCTTTTTGAAAAGTACCAAGCTCACTGTAGTGGACTTTATATTTGTGACTGTCCGGGCTTTTTGAAAAATACCAAGCTCACTGTAGTAGGACTTTTTATTTGTGGTTGTTTGGACTCTTTGGAATGCACCAAGCTCACTGTAGTAGGACTTTATATTTGTGGCTGTTTGGACTCTTTGGAATGCACCAAGCTCACTGTAGTAGGACTTTATATTTGTGGCTGTTTGGACTCTTTGGAATGTAACAAGATCACTGTAGTGGGACTTTATTTTTGTGGTTGTTTGGACTTTTTAAAATGTACCAAGCTCAATGTAGTAGGATTTTATATTTTTGGCTGTTAGGACTCTTTGGAATGTACCAAGCTCACTGTAGTGGGACTTTATATTTGTGGTTGTTATGACTCTTTGGAATGTACCAAGCTCACTGTAATAGGACTTTATATTTGAGGCTGTTTGAACTCTTTGGAATGTACCAAGCTCAATGTAGTAGGATTTTATATTTTTGGCTGTTAGGACTCTTTGGAATGTACCAAGCTCACTGTAGTGGGACTTTATATTTGAGGCTGTTTGAACTCTTTGGAATGTACCAAGCTCAATGTAGTAGGATTTTATATTTTTGGCTGTTAGGACTCTTTGGAATGTACCAAGCTCACTGTAGTGGGACTTTATATTTGTGGCTGTTACGACTCTTTGGAATGTACCAAGCTCACTGTAATAGGACTTTATATTTGAGGCTTTTTGGACTCTTTGGAATGTACCAAGCTTACTGTAGTAGGATTTTATATTTTTGGCTGTTAGGACTCTTTGGAATGTACCAAGCTCACTGTAGTGGGACTTTATATTTGTGGTTGTTACGACTCTTTGGAATGTACCAAGCTCACTGTAGTAGGACTTTATATTTGAGGCTGTTTGAACTCTTTGGAATGTACCAAGCTCAATGTAGTAGGATTTTATATTTTTGGCTGTTAGGACTCTTTGGAATGTACCAAGCTCACTGTAGTGGGACTTTATATTTGAGGCTGTTTGAACTCTTTGGAATGTACCAAGCTCAATGTAGTAGGATTTTATATTTTTGGCTGTTAGGACTCTTTGGAATGTACCAAGCTCACTGTAGTGGGACTTTATATTTGTGGCTGTTACGACTCTTTGGAATGTACCAAGCTCACTGTAGTGGATCTTTATATTTGTGGCTGTTACAACTCTTTGGAATGTAACAAGTTCACTGTAGTGGGACTTTATATTTGTGACTGTTAGGACATTTTGAAATGTACCAAGTTCACTGTAGTGGAACTTTGCGACTGTTAGGACTTTTTGAAATGTACCAAGCTCACTGTAGGACTTTATATTTGTGACTGTTTGGACTATCTGGAATGTACCAAGCTCATTGTAGTAGGTGTTAGGACTCTTTGGAATGTTAAAAACTCACTGTAGTGGGACTTTATATTTGTAACTGTTAGGACTTTTTTAAATGTATCAAGCTCACAGTAGTAGGACTTTATATTTGTGGCTGTTAGGACTTTTTGGAATGTATCAAGCTCACTGTAGGGCTTTATATTTGTGGCTATTTGGAATGTACCAAGCTCACTGTAGTAGGACATTATATTTGTGGCTCCTCTTAGGACTTTTTGGAATATATCAAACTCACTGTAGTAGGACTTTATATTTGTGGCTGTTTGGACTTTTTGGAATATATCAAGCTCACTGTAGTAGGACTTTATATTTGTGGCTGTTAGGACTCTTTGGAATGTACCAAGCTCACTGTAGTGGTACTTTATATTTGTGGCTGTTAGGACTCTTTGAAAAGTACCAAGCTCACTGTAGGATTTTATTTTCATGGTTGTTTGGACTTTTTGGCAGAACCTACCCTGCAGAGAGACTCAATGTAATGTTGTTAGTCATGTAATTTAAAGCTGACTGTGGTCTATACTAACCCAGCTATATTCAATTATTGTCTTGAATCCTGTTGTGAGGCAGTATGCTTGCAAATATACTACAATGAAATCAAGATGTGAGATTTAAATGACTGATGAAGGGGATGGGCAATATCTATCATCCTGAGATGAAAACCCTCCTGGTTTTGTGTGTGTGTGTGTGTGTGTGTGTGTGTGTCTGTGAGAGAGAGAGTAAAAAAAATATTATGTCCCTTGACTGAACATTGCAGAAATGTTTCAAAGAATAAGGAAAATAATTACTTGAATCTCTTGGGTTGTAAGCTTTGTGACAACACTTCCTCCATGCTGCTTAGATCTTTGTTCAACTTCAGAACATTGGAGTCGGGATCAAGGTCATCTATTGGTCCTGCAAAGTTGGCCTTAATAAAAGGAAGATAATCTTATAGGGAATTTAATCAACTTAATTATAATAAATTCATATATAAAATCAAATGGTATAATATTTACCCAATGTTATCTTCTCCACTTTATACACAATATCTTATTTACTTGGTATCAAGTGTCTTTGCCTATGTTTTACACAAATCATAATTACTGGTCCCAAATGTTCTTGGCTCTGCTTTTTACACAATATCTTATTTACATGACATCCAATATACACAATACCTTACATACCATCCAGTGTCCTTGCCTCTGCTTTATACTCAATATCTTCTTTTCATGACATCCAAAAATACACAACATCTGATTTACAAGGCATCTAAAAATATGCAATATCCTATTTGCATGACATCCAATGTTCTTGACTCTTCTTTATACACAATATCTTATTAACATGCCATCCATTGTCCTTGACTCTGCTTTATACACAATATCTTATTTGCATGATATCCAATGTTCATACCTCTGGTTTATACATAATATCTTATTTACATGACATCCAATGTCCTTGCTTCTGCTTTAAACACAATATCTTATTTGCATGCCATCCATTGTCCCTGACTCGCTTTATACACAATATCTTATTAACATGCCATCCATTGTCCTTGACTCTGATTTATACACAATATCTTATTTACATGCCATCCAATGTTTATGTATCACCTTTATACACTTCTTAGTGAATGCTCTGGTGGCCTAATTGGTTAAAATGTCCACCTTAGATGTGGGGGGTAGTGGATTGAACCCTGGCTGAGTCATACAAAACACTTATAAATCTGAAACTAGCAGCTGCCTTGATTGGCACTCAGCATTAAGAGGTCAGTGTTAGGACTGTTTGGCCTGGTGCCAGTATAATGTGAATGGGTGGGATATGATGCTACATGTCTGCGGCATTATCTCCCAGTTCTAGACATCACTATAAACTGCCACATTGCAGACATCGTAGCTACATTAAAGATCAAAACAAACACAATCTCACACACACACACATGCACTTCTAAATTTGTATTCCTGAAATTAAGGTCTTCAAATCTATATTAATTCTTTATTCATAACATTCAATTTCAAGTGACCAACAAGCAAACCATTAATATCACAATAAATTATTGACATGGTAATTCTTTTAAAAATTGTCTGCACATCAAGGAAATTTTGAGAGGTTTGGATTAACCTGACTCTTATTTAATTATAATTACCTGCTTGGCCACTGGCATTAGATAGTAGAAGCAGTGAACTCTGACCTCCAGGTGAAGAAGAAGGAGACAAATCTCAGCTAAGTCCTTAAAATCTTTGACCAGGGTGTTCAACGAGCTGCAAAGTAGTACATTTTGATACCAAATATTAATGTACTGACCAATCACAATACACATGATATCAAACCCTCCCCATAATACCAAATATTAATGTACTGACCAATCACAATGCACATGATATCAAACCCTCCCCGTTATACCAAATATTAATGTAATGACCAATCACAATACGCATGATATCAAACCCTCCCCATAATACCAAATATTAATGTACTGACCAATCACAATACACATGACATCAAACCCTCCCCATAATACCAAATATTAATGTAATCGCAAAATAAATGAAAAATGTGTTGATAGGATGCATTCTTTTGAAATTTCTTCCAATGAATTTGACTGCATATGAATACAAATGTTTTAAAGAATGTAAAGCTTTTATGTCTTCATCCATATCAGCCTAATTCATTAATGATAAAAATGACCACTTGGACTGGACACTTTGTGTCAAGGTTCAAAATCTTAAATCAGTTTATAAAAAAACTTATGTCAATATTTTTAAAAAAATCTAGAAGTGGATTAGTATTGAAAGCCCTCTATACCAAGATGCTTTATGTTAAATTTCAACAGTTGTATGAAAGATGTGATGAAAATGATTTTTTAAAATGTTTTTCTACCATTAATTACAGTGGCCCTGAGTGGCTGAGTGGTCAAAAGTGCTCACTGTTAGGGATCATTGCCATCTCACCTCTGTCTGTATGGGTTCATGTCTCAGGCTTGGCCAATGTTTTTGTGTGAGAAAGCTTGCCAGTAGCTTCTTGTGGCTTGGTGGTACTTTCCTGGGGTTGTCATGGGTTCTTCCTTCACCATTAACACTGGCCATCATATATAGCCTATCTTGTGCTGAAAAATGGCATTAAACCCTATAACAACAATAACAAAAACAAAAGTGGCCATATTTAATTGTGGATCGGCAGTTGTGGAGAAGTAATTTAAATTTCTGTATTATAGTGATCATGACCATATCTGATGCTAGATTGGCATAATTTCTAAAAATTGTAAAGGTCTTCATGTAAGGATACTTTCTGTCAGGTCTGGTTAAATTGTATGAAGCAGTTTTGGAAAAGATGTCACTTAAAGTGTACTCCATTTTCAGTAACAGTGGCCATTTTTAAGACAGCATCATTTGTGGAAACTTGAAGGTCTTCTTGCCAGGATGCACTCTGATAATTTGATCAAATTATGCCTATTGGTTAAAGGTCTTGCTATATTTAGTAATGGTGGCCATATCTGATAGCAGATTGGTATCATCTTTATAAATTTCAAAGCCCATGATACTGTGTTAAATTCAGTCCCAGTACTAGACATCACTATAAACTGCCTCACTGCAGACATCATAGCGATATGATTGAAAAATAGTTAAAAGCTAAGTTAAAAAATCTAATCAAATAATCTATTATTAGTTGTTTACTAAAAAATAGGTAAAACAGAACTGAACTGAATTTCTGGAAAATGTCAAATCCATTAAATAAAGTTACATTTCAATAGCATGTAATGAAATAAAAATATTTTAAAACTAAGAAACAAATTAAATAAAATATAAATTAAATCAAATATACATAACAATATGAATATTCAAAGTGTTATCCATTAATCATACATAGCTCTAAGGTTATAAAACAGAAAGGATAGTGTCAGAGAAAATACTTAGCTGTGAACCTAAACTTTAAAATAACGCTTTAATATGGTAAGTGACACACCTGATGGTGATGATGTATTGTTACACCAAATTCCATTCCTTAATTTTAAACAGCTTTAAAAATATGGCGAGATAAGGAGAAGGTGATGAAAATGTAAAATATTGAGTACTGACCTTCACCTCGATGTTAGGACCCCTAATATGACATACAGCACACACTTAATTGTGATGTTAAATGTTTAGTCACAAATGAATTAAAGGAAATGGTGACAGAAAACTTAAATATGTAATTGTGGCCCTGACCATGAAGACATGACCTCAATCTGTCATACCTTTGAATTATGATGTAATATGTATCCTTATTCACAAATGACTGTAGTGATAGAGTAGATTTCAAAGTATAATGGTTGGACAGACATGTGAATACGATTTTCCAGCTGTTTTACACTAAAAAATCAGTGGGGATAATTAACTGTATATTGACTGATACATACTAAAAATAGGTGGCACTTAGCAATTTGTCAACCAAATCCAACTGGTGTACATTTTAAACAGCCTTGTACCACTTACAGCACTAAATGATGTACATTTTAAACAGCCTATTACCACTTAGAGCACTAAGTGATGTACATTCAAACAGCCTTTTACCAGTCACAGCCCAATTGGTGCACGTTTTGAACAGCCTTTTACCACTTACAGCTCTAGCTGATGTACATTTTAAACAACCTTTTACCACTTGCACACTAACTGATGTACATTTGGAACAGCCTTTTACCACTTACAGCTTTAACTGATGTACATTTTAAACAGCCTTTTACCACTTGCACACTAACTGATGTACATTTGGAACAACCTTTTACCACTTACAGCTCTAACTGATGTACATTTGGAACAGCCTTTACCACTTACAGCTCTAACTGACGTACATTTGAAACAGCCTTGAAAGACTTAAATCAGCAACTGGTGTACATTCTGAACAGCCTTGTACCACTTACAGCACTAACTGGTGTACATTTTAAAAAACAAGAGTGATATAGCTGAATATGTATCAAGAAAATCTGACAGGGGCTTTGTGCTTAAAAAAAAAGAGTGAAATAGTTGAATATGTATCACATGTAAGTTTTTGAAATCTACATCAATGTAGAGAACACTTACTCTATTGTTTTCTGAGACACAGGGGGGATATCCTGCAAAAGACAATATCAATTTTACTTATTATCAGACATCATGGCTAACAACAATAACAACAACAAAATAAAGAATCCATGCTACTGATTTATCCCTAAAAAAATAATGAAAGAAAACTAGAAAAGGCAAAGTTCAGATCTGATAAAAAATTTGTACTAAACAATGTTTGAAACAACTGTATTAAACAATGCTTGAAACAACTGTATAAAACAATAATTGAAACAACTGTATTAAACAATATTTGAAACAACTGTATTAAACAATGCTTGAAACAACTGTATTAAACAATACGTGAAACAACTGTATTAAACAATGCTGGAAACAACTGTATTAAACAATGCGTGAAACAACTGTATTGAACAATGCTGGAAACAACTGTATTAAACAATGCTTGAAACAACTGTATTAAACAATGCTTGAAACAACTGTATTAAACAATGCTGGAAACAATTGTATTAAACAATGCTTGAAACAACTGTATTAAACAATGCGTGAAACAACTGTATTAAACAATGCTGGAAACAACTGTATTAAGCAATGCTGGAAACAACTGTATTAAACAATGCTGGAAACAACTGTATTTAAACAGTGCTGGAAACAACTGTATTAAACAATGCGTGAAACAACTGTATTAAATAATGCTGGAAACAACTGTATTAAACAATGCTGGAAACAACTGTATTAAACAATGCGTGAAACAACTGTATTAAACAATGCTTGAAAATCAACGTAAAATGAATTGCACTAAAGTACATAGCTTATTAAATACAAAAAAATTATAATATTGTAAAAGACCAAGCTTCACTTTACTTAAGTTAAAATATACAACATAATTACAATATTGTAAACATAATGAATAGATCAAGCTTCACTTTACTTAACCAAGTTAAAAGATACAAAAAAATACAAATTGTAAACATATGATTAGACCAAACTTCACTTTACTTAAGTTAAAATAAAAGAGACTGAAATTCACTTTACTTAACCAAATCAAAATATAAAAAAAAATTACAATATTGTAAACATATGAAGAGACCGAACTTCACTTTACTTAAGTTAAAATATATAAAAAAAATTACAATATTGTTAACATATGAAGAGACCGAACTTCACTTTATTTAACCAAGTTAAAAGATACAAAAAAATACAAATTGTAAACATATGATTAGACCAAACTTCACTTTACTTAAGTTAAAATAAAAGAGACTGAAATTCACTTTACTTAACCAAATCAAAATATAAAAAAAAATTACAATATTGTAAACATATGAAGAGACCGAACTTCACTTTACTTAAGTTAAAATATATAAAAAAAATTACAATATTGTAAACATATGAAGAGACCGAACTTCACTTTATTTAACCAAGTTAAAAGATACAAAATAATTACAATATTGTAAATATTATGAAGAGACCAAACTTCACTTTACTTAACCAAAGATAAAAGCTGCAATGTTGGACTAGCTTTGACAAAGTAAAGTTATTAACACTGGGTGCATCACAAATGATCCCATGTGATACAGTTTGCTCTGGATGGTTCTAATCAAATGAGCTTAGTGGATATCAAACTTCCCATGTAGTACAACTTGCTCTGGATGGTCTAATCTTAGGAACCATATGGATATGAAAGACCCAATATGCTACAATTTGCTCTGGATGGTCTAATCTTAGGAACCATATGGATATGAAAAACACAATATGCTACAATTTGCTCTGGATGGTCTAATCTTAGGAACCATATGGATATGAAAGACCCAATATGCTACAATTTGCTCTGGATGGTCTAATCTTAGGAACCATATGGATATGAAAAACACAATATGCTACAATTTGCTCTGGATGGTCTAATCTTAGGAACCATATGGATATGAAACACCCAATATGCTACAATTTGCTCTGGATGGACCTAAACATAGAAATTTTGTGGATACAAAAGTGGGCGTAACCATTAAAATGGGTCATAATTCAAAAAAGTATTAAAAAATACAGATAGCATGATATTTAAGGTAATACTCCTGGAAGAGGATCACATTTTTAGATTTTGATAATCATTGCGCTATTTATGATAATAAGCAAATACCAATGTCCCTCTAAATACATGTAATAACATGAAACATTTTCATTAACTTTAAATATCAAAAGGGAACAAGGGAAGAAACAGTTTATTCTTTTTCTCATACATTAACCTTTATCACCCATCATAGCCATGTTGGCAAATTGTGATACCAGACTGTTCTTCATAACTTCATATCAAAATCAAAACCATAACAATATGTTGTTATTGTTGTTGTAGTAGGGTTTAACACCATTTTTCAGCGCACAAAAAGCTAGTATTAATGGTGTATGAAGAACCCAGGAAAACCCCCGGAAAGAACCACCGACCCACAAGAAGCTACTGGCAAGCTTTCTCACATACCAACATTGGCCGATTTTGAGACTAAAAACCTACGCAGACAGGTGAGATGGCAGTGATCCGTAATGGAAAGCACTTTAGATTACTCGGGGCCCCTCATAACAATATGACATAGAGCAAGAAGTAATGACTACTAGACAATCAAATCATGCAAGCATCTGAATTGACTTTACAAATGTTTAGGACAAGCACTCAAATGATCCATGCAGCAATTTTATCTCAACTGACTGAAGAGTTCCGTAGCCTCCAAAAATTCCCTCCTTTACTTTGACCAATATTGCAAAATAAATGGGATCTTCCCAGTCAGGAACAAACATATTCTTTCTCCCCATGTTTTCCTGATTACCAGTAGCATGGGAACCCTGTGAATAGCGATATACATTGATAACACATACAGGTGCATAGTTACATTCCAACAAACTACACCTATCATTTCTCTCCACAGCCCAGGATAAGGCAGAAGAGTATTGATTCTAACTAATATGGGGTCTGTCAATTAATCATTGAAAATTACTCTTTCTTCAGTTTGGAGGACTGTCAAACTCGGGTGCCTTGTTTTACTATGAGATAGGTGTTGTGTTAAGATTATTTCTGATTTTGCATTTTGGCCACCTTTTGGTACACCTGTGGTTTGGTAGCTCAATTCTGATAATACTATATTAATTAATTCAGCTGTGGGACCAAAAGAATTTTATTTAATGAAATTGTACCAGGTAATATGTTGTAAATATTTGAATTTCAAATTTTTTCTCTCAAGAATACGTCTTTAATATGTATTGCTGATATATCTTGATAAATTATCAAATGTTCTTGTTTGTTTGTTTTAAGAGTATTCTTTTACCAATAAATCTCTTTTCATTATGATTGCTTTCCAATATTGTCTAATTTTCCATTGCTTCTCTTTTCTATCTCCTACTTACATCTATTATCTTAACCCTTAAATTTGGAACTTGCAATAATTAGGGACAATCAAAAGAAGGAACCTCACCAGCAAGACAACTTCTGGAATCATCACTTGACTGGATTTGGCAGCTAATGTTATGGCAAAGTTTTTCAGTCTGTTTGAGAACCATTCCTGTAAAAGAATCACAACCTATATCAAAGATGCCAATTTATTTTAACTGACAGTTCGTTACTACTGCAGAATAACAACCACATATATAATCTTTTTAAAGTGAGTATTCATTACTGCTGAAGGCTGCCAACTACATATAAAAAATAATTGACTCTTCAAATACTACTGCAGACTGACAACTGCAAACTGTAGAAATTTACTTTTGAAGACTATGTTCAGGAACATGTTTTTATTTATTTGCTAATTTCTCAGAAAAGGTGGACATAATTTACCAAAGCATCTTGTTGCAGTTAAAGTAAACATACATATTTTCTTTCATTGCAATATATTTTTATCATTAATTACAGCATACTTTATTGGCATCTATTGGAAAGGATTTAACAGATGGTAGTACATATATAGATATTAACTTTAGTACAGATATTGATAGCAATACATTTACAGATTTTGATGGTCACAGAGATATACATGGTAGTGCAGATACTGATGGTAGTATTGAAGGTAGTATGGATATTGATGGTAGTACAGATATTGAAGGTAGTACAGATATTGAGGGTAGTACAGATATTGAAGGTAGTACAGATATTGATGGCAGCAGTACAGATATTGATGGTAGTACAGATATTGATGGTAGTACAGATATTGATGGCAGCAGTACAGATATTGATGGTAGTACAGATATTGATGGTAGAACAGATACTGATGGTAGTACAGATATTGATGGAAGTACAGATATTGATGGTACAGATATTCATGTTAGTACATATATTGATAGTAGTACATATATTGATAGTAGTACAGATATTGAAGGTAGTACAAATATTGATGGCAGTACAGATATTGATGTTGTTGAAGTAGGGTTTAACACCATTTTTTCAGCACAGAATTGGCTATACATGGCAGCCAGTATTATTGGTGGAGGAAGAACCTGGGAAAACCCCCGGAAAGAACCACCGACCCACGAGAA
Organism: Unio pictorum; assembly: GCA_030141615.1. Classification (NCBI taxonomy): domain Eukaryota; kingdom Metazoa; phylum Mollusca; class Bivalvia; order Unionida; family Unionidae; genus Unio; species Unio pictorum. Next base: position 7,742,554 of record JARLTB010000023.1, on the reverse strand, counting down.
GCTACTGGCAAGCTTTCTCACATAACAACATTAGCCGAATCTTAGACTCAAACCCACGCAGACAGTGGTGAGATGGCAGTGATCCATAATGGAGAGTGCTTTAGACCACAAGGCCACTCGGGCCCCTACATATATTGATGGTAGTACATATATTGATGGTAGTACATATATTGAAGGTAGTACAGATATTGATAGTAGTAGTACAGAATGGTAGTACAAGTATTGATGGTCCTGGTGCTAGTACAGACATTGATGGTAGTACATATATTGGTGCTAGTACAGATATTGATAGTAGTACATATTGAAGTTAGTGCTGGTAGTACAGATATTGATGGTAGCACAGATATTAATGTTAGTACATATATTGATGTTAGTACAGATATTGATGGTAGTACATATATTGATAGTAATACATTTACAAATATTGATGGTCATACAGATATTGAAGGCAGTACACATATTGATAGTAGTACAGAAACTGGCACTAGTACAGAAACTGATCGTAGTACAGATATTGGTGTTAGTAAATATATTGATAGCAGTACAAATATTGATAGTAGCACATATATTGGTGCTAGTAAAGATATTGATAGTCAAATAGACCTTGATGGTAGTACATATATTGATGGTAGTACACATATTGATGGTAGTCAAGATATTGAAGGTAGTACACATATTGATGGTAGTACAGATATTGAAGGTAGTACACATATTGATGGTAGTACACATATTGATGGTAGTACAGATATTGAAGGTAGTACAGATATTGATGGTAGTACACATATTGTTTTTAGTATAGATATTGATAGTAGTGGAGATACTGATAGTCAAATAGACCTTGATGGTAGTAGACATATTGATGGTGGTATAGATATTGAGTTTAGTAGAGCGATTGATGGAAATACAGATATTGATGGAAGTACAGATATTGATGGTAGTACAGATATTGATAGTAATACAGATATTGAAAGAAGTACAGATATTGATGGTAGTACACATATTGATGGTAGTACAGATATTGAAGGTAGTACAGATATTGATGGTAGTACACATATTGTTTTTAGTATAGATATTGATAGTAGTGGAGATACTGATAGTCAAATAGACCTTGATGGTAGTAGACATATTGATGGTGGTATAGATCTTGAGTTTAGTAGAGCGATTGATGGAAATACAGATATTGATGGAAGTACAGATATTGATGGTAGTACAGATATTGATAGTAATACAGATATTGAAAGAAGTACAGATATTGATGGTAGTACAGATATTGATAGTAGTACAGATATTGATGGTCATGCATATACATATATTGATGGTAGTACCGATTTTGATGGTAGTACATATATTAATGGTAGTAGAGCTATTGATGGTCATGCATATGCAGATTTTGATGTTAGTACTGATTTTGATGTTAACACAGTTTTGTTGTTAGTACAGATATTGACATTAATTAGTATAAATATTGCTGGTAGTACAGATACTGCTGGCAGTACAGATTCTGAAGTTAGTACAATTACAGATATTTAAACTGCATGTATCCATAATCTGATGATGTCCTACAGTCATTGAATCCTTGTGAAATATCGTGTATTTTGTCTATGTTAATATTTATTTTAGAACATTGGTGTATCTTGTGTATGTCAATATTAATTTAAGAACCTTGGTGTATTTTGTGTTTGTTAATATTTATTTTAGAACATTGGTGTATTTTGTGTATGTTAATATTTATTTTAGAACATTGGTGTATTTTGTGTTTGTTAATATTTATTTTAGAACATTGGTGTACTTTGTGTATGTTAATATTTATTTTAGAACAATGAGGATATTTGCTTCTTATGAGTGAATAATGGATATATTTCATCAAGTGGGTGAAAATAGAAAAGTTTTTCACCTACAAAATGAAATATATTCATTAGTCACTAAATAGCAAGCACATTTCCTTGTCATTTTATGCTTAAATGTATTGGCTAGCACAATGTACTCTGCAAAACTGACTGAAGCAGATGATTTCTTACAGAAACCTGCAATATCCAGTTTACTGTTTGTATTCTGCTGTTTCATGATTATTCACACAGTTACATAATTCTTCTTCCTAATTCAAAGCTAACAGCACATTAAAGTAAAAACTAATACTACATGCCTTGAATTTGAATCTGCTGTAACACGAGGCAGCCATTATACTATATGGCTATAAAAGCATCTAAGAATAACATTTCCAGTGAATTATCAATTTGTTTTACTCGGAAAATCCAGCCATTCATGGTCTAGCATAAAATAAAATGGTGCATATTGATATAAATTTTAGAACAATAGTGTATCGTGTACGTTGATATTAATTTTAGAACAATGGTATATCTTGTGTGCATTCATATTAATTTTAGAATAATGGTGTATTGTGTATGTTGACATTAATTTTAAAATAATGGTTTATCTTGTGTGCGTTGATATTATTTTAGAATAATGGTATATCTTGTGTGCGTTGATATTAATTTTAGAATAATGGTGTATCTTGTGTGCATTGATATTAATTTTAGAATAATGGTGTATCTTGTGTACATTGATATTAACTTTAGAATAATGGTGTATCTTGTGTACATTGATATTAATTTTAGAATAATGGTGTATCTTGTGTGCGTTGATATTAATTTTAGAATAATGGTGTATCTTTTGTGCATTGATATTAATTTTAGAATAATGGTGTATCTTGTGTGCATTGATATTAATTTTAGAATAATGGTGTATTTTGTACATTGATATTTTAAAATCATGGTGTATCTTTTATACGTTGATATTAATTTTAGAATAGTGTATCATGTATGTTGATATTATTTTTAGAATAATAGTGTATTTTATGTGCATTGATATTAATTTTAGAATCATGGTGTATTGTGTACATTGATATTAATTTTAAAATAATGGTGTATCTTTTATATGTTGATATTAATTTTAGAACAATAGTGTATCATGTACGTTGATATTAATGTTAGACTAATGGTGTATCTTGTATGCAATGATAATTTTAGAACAATGGTATATCTTGTGTGCATTGATACTAATTTTAGAATAATGGTGTATTGTGTACATTGATATTAATTTTAAAATAATGGTGTATCTTTTATACGTTGATATTAATTTTAGAACAATAGTGTATCATGTATGTGGATATTAATTTTAGAACAATGGTGTATCTTGTGTGCATTCATATTTTAGAACAATAGTGTATCGTGTACGTTGATATTAATTTTAGAACAATGGTGTATCTTGTGTGCATTGATATTAATTGTAGAATAATGGTGTATCTTGTGTGCATTGACATTAATTTTAGAATAATGGTGTATCATATATGTTGATATTAATTTTAGAATAATAGTGTATTGTGTATGTTGATATTAATTTTAGAGCAATTGCTATCAGATAATGATAGTCAAGAATACTTGCATATAATTTACAGGTAATGAAGATTTGCATATAATTTACAAGTAATGAAGATTTGCATATAATTTACAGGTAATGAAGATTTGCATATAATTTACAGGTAATGAAGATTTGCATATAATTTACAGGTAATGAAGATTTGCATATAATTTACAGGTAATGAAGATTTGCATATAATTTACAGGTAATGAAGATTTGCACATAATTTACAGGTAATGAAGATTTGCATATAATTTACAGGTAATGAAGATTTGCACATAATTTACAAGTAATGAAGATTTGCATATAATTTGCAGGTAATGTGGCATATAATTTACAGGTAATTCTGCATAGAGTTACTCTTGCATCAAAGTTTAAGCCAAATTATTATCAGATTTTAAGACTTTCACAAATGACAAACTTCTACAAGACTTCAAATTTTGTGGCATGGAATCTATGTGATCCTAATAAAATGCTACGATAACAACTTTGGTGAACTTGAAATGGGGAGAAGGTTTTGTGGAAAATGTGATTCAATAATGAAAGTTTCTGTATAACATTTTATAAGCAGAAAAAAAAGTGTAAAATCTGGTTCAATGATTGCAGCTTTGTACAACACATTATATAACTGGACAGAAACAAATAAAAGATGATGCATTCTTGTACCAGGCTTTCATGAACATTTGCCACAGTTCTCATTTGTGTTACATCTGTGATGATCTCATGCTGGGGAATGAATGCCTCATCTGTTGATAGATTGGTAATAAGGATGATTGCCTCCTTAGAGTTAAGGGCCCTCATCTCTTCCTCAGAACATACCGTCCTGTTCAGCTCCTGACCATCTGTAGGTTGCAGTGTTCTCCAGCTAGGGAGAGATCTAAAACGAAAATATCAGCTCATTTCTATTCTGAGTTAAGCACACTTGATTAAACAAACAAATACTCAGAATGTCATTTGTTAAAACTTATATCAGAATCAGCACAATGTTGGTACCTAACATGTCTAACATTTATGTACCACAAATATTGCATTATCAATACACAAAACTGCAAATGTGTTTTGTTCTGAGTTGGTGGAAAAAATGAGCTTAATAGGGTGTAGGGATACATTGAGGCAATCAGGCCAGGAATTATTCATATTATTCAAACCACAAATGTAGTTCCATAGTTATTACATACCACCTATTTTACGTTGTCTAAATATGTTGAACTTTACTGTATGAATGAAAGTCAAAACTGCAGTATATAATAGCTTGAATCACTGTATTTACATGCAGACTTCAAAGTAGACACTAAGGTAGTTCACATTTAGGTGCGTGATACGAAATACACAATGAACAGCTGTATTAGATGTCAGATCAGGTATGTGAGATTAATTGGACATTTATTAGTGGGGTAGAACTGTATTGTGTTGATGTATGGTTAAACAATATTGTATTTTGTGTACTGTAATTTAAGACCCACCATGAGGTGAAAAATCTAGTTCTAAGGCTTAATGTGATATTTGATATTTTTTAAATCTTAAAGATTTTGTTCTGTTTTCATTGAGAAACAGAATTCTGCCATTCAAGATAGTGCATTGATTATGTTGTTTTATGAGACATTTGATTGGCTTATAATTAAACAGTGCTGGACGGTGTCCCTGTTCATTTACTGTCGGTGCTTAATACCTGTATATGGCTATGATGATTAGCTTGTTTCTCATAGTAAGAGTTTCTTAACACATACTGAGATTGTGTCTGACTAGATTTATTCTGATTTCTAAGCAAGATCAAATTCAAGATACTATGTCAAAGTTCAGGTCATATATTTATACTTGTTTTGGATAAACATGACAACCATGAAATATATCTCATTGTCTGAGCTAAAATTTACCGACAGTGGATCCAAATTATAATGGGGACACCAAAGCTTTAGCTGATGGAGATTACCTTCTCCATTTAAAGATGTACATTTCAGAGTTTTAGAGGAGTCATTTTAAAGTTATTCTATTTTTAGCAAATATGGTGACAGCAGATTTGAATCAGTTGATGCAACCTGAAAGTCTTAACCCTTCATGCCAGAATGTTTTTAAATATGTCTGACAGAATCAGGACATCATATTAGTAGATGTTCATTTGAAGAAAGCTAAAAGCCCTTCATACCAGAATGTTTTTAAATATGATCTGCCTGTGTGTTTCAGACTTTTTTTTGGTGCTATGTCCATGTCATGATAATGTGAAAGTGTCCCTGGTACTACCAAGTGTATGATGAAACTCTCTTCCTTGATATTATTGTTATATTTATTATTATTATTATTATTATTGTTGTTGTTGTTGTTGTTATATTTATTATTATTATTGTTGTTGTTGTTATATTTATTATTATTATTATTATTATTATTATTATTATTATTATTATTATTATTATTATTATTATATGACAATTTGATATGCAACCTATGAATATGAACTTGCCTAAGAAATCTGCTTATATCTTCATCTTTTGCCCACATTGCACTGATGATTCTCTTCTCATCTGTATCATACTGTACAATACCTACAAAAGGAATTACAGTACTCATCTGTATCATACTGTACTATATCTACAAAAGGAATTACAGTATTCATTGTCTGTATCATACTGTACAATACCTACAAAAGGAAAAACTACTCACCATTTGTATCATACTGTACTATACCTACAAAAGGAATCACAGTACTCATCCGTATCATACTGTACTATACCAAAAGGATGAATCATGTCAGAATTTCATGAGAAACTCCGGTAAAATTAAGTGAACAACAGTCAAACCTGTGATATATGGTCTGCCTCTGGTCATTTGGAATTGTAATCCACCTTGTGTCTTTGACAGTATTTATCCAGCATGATTATAGTTTGACTCAGGTCAGTAAGAATCATAATCCACCTCATATCTTTGACAGTATTAATCTGGAATGATTATGATCTGATTTGTTGGCAAAAACTTCTGTTGCTTGGATAATGTTGTTAAAATGCTAAGAAAATGTTATTTAGCAATACAGATTAATTAACAATGAATTTTGTTTTGTTTTTTCTAGTATGCAGTAGTAATACAGAGTAATAACTAAGAAGTTGGCATTTTTCTAGCATGCTGTAGCAATAAAGACTAACAACAACAAAATCTTTTTTTCTAGCATGCTGTAGCAAAATAGACTAATTACGATAAAGTCTGTGGTTTCCACCAGTAATCTGTATCAATACAGATTAATATCAATTAATTCTTGGATACATCTAATATATAGGTACAGTGTGACACTGCTACAGAACACTCCCTTATAATACAAATTTGGATATAACATGGTTGTGGTGTGGCTCCCAAAATTTTACGTTTTTATATGTACTTGTATTACCACTTGAAGTGAAATCAGTCTACTTATTGTTGTGTTTTATTTTGATTTGGGTGGATTTATTTATTAAAGTTACTGAAATTATAATGTGCTCAATAATATTTTTAGATTAAAACATAAGGTCCATGTTCTGGTAACCTTTGAATTAGCCAATGGAAATGGAGCTTTAAAAAATCTGAAAGTGAACCAAATCATTCAATTTACATTTATACCCTCCATCCATATTGCTCAGTCTCCAAATGCATAGATTTAAGACTTCATCTGATTGGCTGATAAAATTAGTGATAAGTAACCTCCTCTAAATATGCATCTGGTAACATTCCACCTTTCACATGTAAATTTGAATGGAACAGTTTCAACTATTTCTTAATATTTGTGAACTTTCTTCATTTTTTTGCATCACATACCCATATGTTTTTCATGACATGAGTACAAAATTTGTAAAGAAGTTGTTTTATTTTGGACATAACAAACTAAATGCAGTCCATCTGTGACACCTATACTTTGAATAAAATATTACTACCTTTGTGGAAAATAGTCCAACGTTTTATAAATCCACTGGAGGAGTTTAGAAATGAAGTCCAAATTAATGTGATATTTGTATATATCACATGATGCTGGTAAATAAATGCCACCATCAAAAATCAATATTCAAGCAGGATATTGGTGTCTACCACATAAAAAACCAATAGCCAACATGTGAATTCTTGGATAATTGTGTATACCGCATCAAAAATCAATATCCAACATGTGAATCATTGGATAATTGTGCCACCATAAAAAAAATCAATATTCAGGCAGGATATTTGTGTCTACCACATCAAAAATCATATCCAACATATGAATACTTCGATAATTGTGTCTACCACATCAAAAATCAATAGCCAACATGTGAATCATTGGATAATTGTGTATACCACATAAAAAAATAATAGCCAACATGTGAATCATTGGATAATTGTGTCTGCCACATCAAAAAACAATAGCCAACATGTGAATCCTTGGATATTTGTTTATATCACATCAAATATCAATAGCCAACATGTGAATCCTTGGATATTTCTGTATATCACATCAAAAGTCTATAGCCAATGTTTGAATCTTAGGATATTAGTGGATACAGGTGATACTATACACCATTTTTATTTAAATGCTTTCATTTTCAATTTGTGCCACTTTGCTCATTTTATGTCATTACTAGTGCCATGCACAGTGCCTCATTTTATGCCATTGCTAGTGCCATGCACTGTGCCTTATTTTAGGCCATTGCTAGTGCCATGTACTGTGCCTCATTTTATGCCATTGCTAAAGTCATGTATGGTGCCTCATTTTATGCCATTACTAGTGCCATGCACTGTGCCTCATCTTATGCCATTGCTAAAGCCATGTACTGTGCCTCATGTTATGTCATTACTAGTGCCATGTACTGTGCCTCATTTTATGCCATTGCTAAAGTCATGTATGGTGCCTCATCTTATGCCATTACTAGTGCCATGTACTGTGACTCATTTTATGCCATAGCTAAAGCCATGCACTGTACCTCATCTTATGTCATTACTAATGCCATGCACTGTGCCTCATTTTATGCCATTGCTAAAGCCATGCATTGCACATCATCTTATGCCATTACTAATGCCATGCACTGTGCCTCATTGTATGCCATTGCTAAAGCCATACACTGTGCCTCATTTTATGCCATTGCTAAAGCCTTGCACTGAGCATCATCTTATGCCATTACTAATGCCATGCACTGTGCCTCATTTTATGCCATTGCTAAAGCCATGCACTGTGCCTCATCTTATGCCATTACCAGTGCCATGCACTGTGCCTCATTGTATGCTATTACTAAAGCCATGCAATGTGCATCATCTTATGCCATTGCTAAAGCCATGCAAGTGCCTCATGCACAGCTCATGTTTGTATTGCATGTTTTGCTTGAAAATTATGCATAACTAATCTATTCTTTAAATCTTATAGCTTTAATAGCTTTATGCCCAAGAACTTCATTAATTACAAGGAATGGACAAATTATTTTCAATTCCCATTTCCATCAAAACAATTAGCACAATTAAATTTAAAATGATGGCAATACTGACAACTTATGCCATGTAAACCATCGTAAAGAAACTTTAACCACATTATAAAAATCCCTGGATCTGCCTGTGGTAAGTCTTTTTGTTTCCACTACACGTCAACCAATAACACAAAAAGGTATGAAGGTGTGAATTCTTTTGTGCTGGGTCATTCCCTGACCTCAACAGAAAAAGAAAACAGATATGTCTCTTTGCTGTGATGTTTTGTTTGTTTTTATGGTTTAACGCCATTTTTCAGCACAATATATAGGCTATACATGGCGGCCAGTATTAGTGGTGGAGGAAGAAACCGGAAAAACCCGGAAAGATCCACCGACCCACGAGAAGCTACTGGCAAGCTTTCTCACTTAACTACATTAGACGAATCTTAGACTCGAACCCACGCAGACAGAGGTGAGATGGCAGTGGTCCGTAACGGACAGCGCTTTAGACCACTCAGGGCCCCTTTGCTGTGATGTTGTCACTGATGGAAAGCATAGCAGATGGACAGTGTGATAAACAAAGGACAGTGTGATAAATAAAGGAGTGTGATAAACAAAGGACAGTGTGATAAACAGAACAGTGTGATAAACAAAAGAGTGTAATAAACAAAAGAGTGTGATAAACAAAGGACAGTGTGATAAACACAGATATAAAAAAGCTACTGTAAAACAACTACAATGGCAAGAAAACTTGCTCCACATCATCAAAGCAAATAAAAGACACATTACAAAGGACATACCCCATCTGTAGAGCAAATATTTAAATACTAGATCTATCTGCATTTTTTTTGTACCTTTGTAAGCAGAGAGACATGTGTCCATATACCCACGAAGAACATTACAGATCATGTTCAGAAACTGTTCTGCATAGTCAGGTAAATCACGCATCAACTCTCTTAACTCCATAATGCTCCGATCCACTGTTACTGTGCTCTGCAATAAAACTTACACTGTTTTATGCAAAAAATTTATTCCACAGAGAGAGGTAGAGTAGCACTATGGTTTAAACTGCTCTCTCAATGAAGCTCAAAACAGAATTTTGTGTATTGAATATTCTATCTGTACTAAACTGGATTTGACAATATCAAGCAATGACTACAGAAATAACCTTTATCATCACCTAGTGAAAATTAGTGTGGAAATCAGTTTGCATCTTATAAAATTGATAAGCATGATCAAGAACCTGGGAAACTGAAAGAATAAACATGATGGGGACAAATCAACATTAATGTTTTTATTGTGGTTCATTTTCACAACATGATCAAAGATGAGCAGTTACAAAGAAAATGTAGATCACCCACAAAAATATTCTGGCGAAATGTTCTAAGGCTGAATTAAGCAATGAAAGGTGAAGTTTATCTTCACACTTTGGCACTCAAATCTTTAGTTCCTAATAGCCATATTGTCTACTTACATTTGACACTATCATATTGTCTACTTACATTTGACACTATCATACTGTCTACTTACATTTGACACTATCATATTGTCTACTTACATTTGACACTATCATATTGTCTATTTACATTTGACACTATCATATTGTCTACTTACATTTGACACTATCATATTGTCTATTTACATTTGATACCATCATATTGTCTACTTACATTTGACACTATCATATTGTCTACTTACATTTGACACTATCATATTGTCTACTTACATTTGACACTATCATATTGTCTACTTACATTTGACACTATCATATTGTCTATTTACATTTGACACTATCATATTGTCTACTTACATTTGACGCTATCATATTGTCTACTTACATTTGACACTATCATATTGTCTACTTACATTTGACACTATCATATTGTCTACTTACATTTGGCACTATCATATTGTCTACTTACATTTGACACTATCATATTGTCTACTTAAATTTGACACTATCATATTGTCTACTTACATTTGACACTATCATATTGTCATCTTACATTTGACACTATCATATTGTCTACTTACATTTGACACTATCATATTGTCTACATACATTTGACACTATCATATTGTCTACTTACATTTGACACTATCTATGACACTATCATACTGTCTACTTACATTTGACACTATCATATTGTCTACTTACATTTTACACTATCATACTGTCTACATAAATTGGACACTATCATTTAAGATTCCATTCATTTCAGCATTGTTCTTAACTACAATGCTGAACTGAATTTCAACTTATGATCCAAATTTTTATATATTTTAATATTTCTGCAACTGAGAATGTTTGGGACTGAGACAAAACCTGAAAATTTATTGTGCTCATGTTCCCCACAGAAAGTACCTTTCTGATCTACATTAAACCATTTTATAAGGGTATCTACTGTGCCCCAAAGAGAAAGCCTTCTCTGTTCTACATTAGACCATTTTATTAGGGTATTTAATGTACTCCCCCAGATATACACACTGGAGTAGATATTGTGACAAACCAGACAGAATTGAGTTACAATAGTCCAGTCTTGAAAGTACTATTGAACACACAACGTTTTTTAGTGGCATCATCTGAAAGATACTTGTGAATGGAGTTATGTGTCTCAGCTCAAGATATGCAGCCTTGCATATGTTCATGACATGTTGGTGCAATGTGGGTGTACTGTCTAGAGAAACATCTAGGTTTTGTACCGACTGTGTGAATTTAATGTTGGTGTTGCTGATATTTATTGTTTGAGGTAAAGGATGTGAATGAGAAAGTCTTTGTGTTGTGATCAGAATGGCCTCAGTTTTATCTTCATTCATCTGTAGCTTGTTACCTCATCACATGGCCTTATAACTAGGTGAACTAACATTTAAAACACAATGAACACTTGAACCTTGATTTGTTACCATCATGTTTACCCATTTCTGCTTTCCAATCACACCTGGGTTCTCCAGTGCAGGTTGTCTGGAGTGAGAAGGACATATCGAAAATAATCTACCATGGAAAACAAATTGCAGCCATGCTTCACAGCCTAGACCCTTCAAACCTGGTCATATTTAGCATATAACATATTTAATACATGTAAATATAAAATAATTAGAAGAAAAAAAATTATATCCTGAAAATGTTTTAAAACTTAACGTTGAGTTTATATTTCCAAACATACAGTAAGTTTGTACAAACATTTCTTGACATGCAAGAAGTTACATGTACCTGCAACAGTGGCCGAGGAACTCCCAATTCTTTCTGTGTTTTGTGGTCAATGACATTTCTTAGTGAATCAAAACCTGAAGTGGAAAATTATGAATAACCAATTAGCTGCAGGAATGATAATCTAAGAAACTTTCCTTCTTATTATTAATCTTTGTGGATAACATTGAATAAACTAAGTGCAAGTTTGAAGTGCATAAAATATTCATTCATCAAGAATTGTGAAATCTGATTAAAACAATACAATGAATTACAGAATTTGCATCTTTTAATATTCAATATTTACCTTGAATGTATGCTAGCATAATTTAACCTTGAATATTTACCTTGAATGTATGATAGCACAATTTAACCTTGACCAATTTAATTAAGTAATATACTAACATTTATTCAAATCTGGACAAGTTCCATTTGGTAATTCTAAAAAAATGTATTCAGTTCCTAGACAAATTTCATTCTTGTTTGCAATTTATTAGGAAAGCTCCACACATTTACTGAATATAAATAATGTATGCTACCATAATTTAACCTCGAATGTATGGTAGCACAATTTAACCTTGAATATTTACCTTGAATGTATGGTTGCACAATGAAGGTATGTTAGCATAATTTAACCTTGAATGTATGGTAGCATAATTTAACCTTTAATATTTATTTTGAATGTATGGTAGCATAATTTAACCTTGAATGTATGGTAGCATAATTTATCCTTGAATATTTACTTTAAATGTATTTAGCATAATTTAACCTTGAATATTTACCTTGAATGTATGGTAGCATAATTTAACCTTTAATATTTACTTTGAAAGTATGGTAGCATAATTTAACCTTAAATATTCACCTTGAATGTATTCTAGCATAATTTAACCTTGAATATTTACTTTAACTGTATAGTAGCATAATTTAACCTTGAATATTTACCTTGAATGTATGGTAGCATAATTTAACCTTGAATATTTACTTTGAATGTATGGTAGCATAATTTAACCTTGAATATTTACCTTGAATGTATGCTAGCATAATTTAATCTTGAATATTTACCTTGAATGTATGCTAGCATAATTTTATGGTAGCATAATTTAACCTTGAATGTATGGTAGCATAATTTAACCTTGAATATTTACTTTAAATGTATGGTAGCATAATTTAAACTTGAATATTTACCTTGAATGTATGCTAGCAAAATTTATTTCAGATTTCCTCTTTTGCTCAAGTTCAATAAATATGTGGAGCTTTCCTAATAAATTGCTAACAAGAATGAAACTTGTCCAGAAACTGAATAAAATTTTTAGAATTACTTAATGGAATTTGTTTAGGAATTAAATCAAATTTCTTAGAAGTACTTAAGAATTCATTTTATTTTTTTTGGCATTCTGTAATAATGCTATCCTCATTAATGTTAAGTCACTTTTACCTTTTCTTTTAAAATAGAAGCCATGTACATGCAAAGCATACAAAAATAATTAAAGCTGGATCAACTATCTCAAACTCATTTTCCGATCTATATATTATCGCTAAGGTGCATCATTAATTTTGTGAATTGATAATCTGGCATAAATTTGCTGTTTCAACATTAATATTTATACATAATTTTGTTAAATAGTGTTGATATTATACCTGGAAAAATACCAGAGTATATCAAATAATGATTGCAAAGCCCAATCTTCTCTCTAAATTACATTATTCTTTTTAACTAAATGTGTAAATCTACTCGAACATTAATTTAAGATCTGGTCTGACCCCATATGATACAAGTTCAGCCCAAACATATTAATCAGGTGTGGTAATTGGAAAAAGTTAACAAGATACATGTACTGAGAGTTCTAGGACTTTAACATGGATGTTGTTTAATCAAAGATATAAAACATGACAGCTGTCTAACTTTCTGTATGAACTCAAGTTTTGTATTAAACGTTTTAAGAATATGAGTCTTTGTAACTTAAATTAATGATCCTAGAACAAAATATAGACATCTGTGATTTAAAATTATGACTATCAATTAATCTGTGAAATGTTGACCTAATTATCCACATTATATAAAGTATTCTTTTGTGTATAGAACAATATAAAATTGATCAGTATATTCAATAAACCAATCTACACATTCTCTGTGGCAAATACAAGAGCTAGGTCCATTTGTAAATAGTCAGTAGTCAGTGGAGGAAAAAATGATATATGTTTAATATCAATGGATTCTGTTCCTCGATTACCTCTGACCTATGCAAAAGGATGCACATATTAGGGTCAAGTGGCACAGCTGCAAAATAATAGCCATCATTCATTAAAAAAAATTAAGTTTTAAAAATGTAAATCTAAAGTCTTGTAAAAAGAATATTATGTAAATAAACCTTCCAAATAAACAAAGTATTACAAAATAGAAGATAATAGGACACAACTCTAACATCACCTCAGAGACTAAGTTGATTGGGATTTACATTATGAAAGAAGCAAACAGACAAAATCAAATGTTAAAGAAAGAAAAAAGCTAAAGACAGCTCTTCCATCAAGCATTTGTGTATGTCTTGTCAACAATTGATTTGTTTCAGTGACTGAAGACTTATACAGGCTAGAAATCAGTTGAGATTTAATGATCATTGATTAACCTATAAAGCATCGATTTTAATTACAGTTATTTTCTACATTCATTCAAAATGTCAATTTTGCATACTTGGAAATGCTGCTTTCAAAATCATGGAATTACCAGTCACCCAATTATTTTACAAATGCTCTGACTGGCTAATATTGGTGATTCACAACCATTTAAAGTATATCTATAGAATGGTTTATCACTGATCTATGATACAGGTTGAAGTGTCGTACACTGAAATTTGAGTAATTAAAGGTCAAATATGGAGGTTTACATTTAAAAATATTTTTGACTCATCCATTCATAAAAACCCAAAATTCATTGCTATTATAAAATTCAACTGCATAGGTTGTGAATAACTGTCTTAAAAAGTACGACCCTGACAAAAGTTGGCAGAGGTTGCAAGGGATGCCTGAATAAAACAAGGAACTATCTAATATGGAATACTACAAAGTTGGGAATAAACAGCCAGAGCAAATTTAAACCTCTTTACTCCTACTATAATATTTTGCCATATTCTACTCATTTCTTCACCACAAAACAATAAATGAAGACATCCATCTGCTGTTCAGTCTATTAACCATTCCTGTGTTTATTAGAACAAGCACTACTAGACAAAGACAGCCTCAGGTGTCAATCGTCAAATGATTTCTATACCTCAAAAGTGTCTTTATCATTTTGATTTATCAATGAAATGCTTTAATAGCATATATTATCACTGAGAGTTGTTCATCAACTACAATAACATGATATTTGTATTTTCTCTCACATCAGCTGCCAATGTCTGCGAAATGGAGACAGGCATCTCAAGAAAGCAGCAGTTCCAGATAAAGATGACTTCAGATGAAGAGTGTGCATTTGAACATTTTCAGCAGCAGGCCACACTCAAATACAGCTGAACAAAACTTATGTCATTACAGCCCTTCACAGAAATTCTAAACAATGAAAAGATAAGAATTTCAGCAAGAAAATGTGGATCTAGATGAGAGCTTTTCATCCTTGGTCATTCATGATGTGGAGAGAATGGATACAGTCAGTAATAATGACAGAAACTTCCCACTAAACATCTCCAGTGAAGATATAGAGTGCATTAATGTAACCATTACCCCCATTACAGCAGCTGGCGGTAAAGGCAATTCAGTCAAAGAAATGAAAAACATCCAGAATGATCCAAATGTATCTTGCAATTTCTTGCCAGTATTGATGTCAGTGTTATAGATAAGGAAAATGTACAACCAATTTATGAAGATAAAATGAATGAAAGACAAGAAGGAGAAGAGGAGAAGACAGAATATTCTAATATTAGGAAAAAAGTTGATGCTGATAAAGATATTCTTCAAGATGTTCAAGCTCTCTGAAATACAGATACAATGTAAGATGAACAAAGATGAAATTGCGGTCTGCACTACTGATTGTAGCATACTAGGGTATCAAGGTCTATACAACATAACATCACCGCCACTATTATGCTGTCATCCTCCAACTTCCAGTGGTAGAGATGACGATATAGTCACATTGAAAATAGTTCACAATGATGTTTTGGAGAAGGCTGAATTGAGAGAAAGAAATGAAAATGTTAAGCTTATAGACGGGAATAAAAAGTATGCAATATTTCTTCCATAATTTCCAGAACATTCATGAATTTAATATCAGCTGATGAAATATCAAGCATCATTCATATATTGATGTATATGAGAGATGATGACGTTGAGAAAGACTGCAGTAAATTAGTAACTATTGAGAACACTGAGTCAGACATGCAAAACTTTTGGCGATTGTCAGTAGATTAGCATATCTCGTCACATTCATCGATGCGCTACCATATTCTCATGAGGAGCGGAGAAAAAATATTTGTGATTAGGTGTATTGTCAGCCAGCTTGAAGTGAGATGGGGACAGATGTTGAAACAATTCATTAAGAAAACATCCACTCAGAATAAAACATTTCCATGCATACTGATATAACGAAGCTTTCTAATGAAATTGTAGCCTTGTTGTTGAGAGACTTGGAGGAAAAGATGGATAAAAAACTTACATCTGGTCAGTGTGAAGTCTTCACTTCCATTATCACTCTTAAAAGGAGCCTCCAGGTATGCTGGAATTTGCTCAGCTCTTTTGACAGAACATTATAAATCAAGCCAGTTTCACAGACAAATGAAACATATTCTCTTTAGTACCTCCCCCTGTGGTATTATTGTTGTTTTCACAGACAAATGAAACATGTCATATTCAGTACATCACACTGTGTTAGTATTGTCAGCTTTGGATTACACACTGCTCGAGAAATTGACCACAAAAGAAGCAAAGAAATGTATTCGACTAGGGGCGACACTAAGCAATACAATGATAAAGATGAATTCATAAATGGACCCAAACATCTCATTAATAGAATAAAAATATCAAAAGGGTAATAAATCAAGAGGACTAAAAGCTAATCAAAAACATCATGCAAGAGCATGAAAGAAAAAAGCAAGTAGAAAAGAAAAAGGATAGTGAAGAAGATGATAACATTTGTGGACCTGTGTACAGTCTAAGCTCTGCTATGCATACTTGGCAGTCAATCTTTAAGCCAGATGAGATGTAACAACATTTACATGGACTATTCATAATACCATTTAAACTGTTCATATGTGGCTGAGAAAAAAATCCATGAAGTAATAAGATTTTAAAGTAGACTGAAATTCATATACAATGACATTCAGTATATTGTCACAAACACCTGCATCATCTGTATGTTTGGTGGTTCTGTGTACTAATAACTGGGTGCATACAACAGTCCAATTAAGCCAATACAAGCCTTGATGCCATCAAAATGCATGTCCAATTAAGCCAATACAAACCCTGATGCCAACAAAATGCATGTCTGCCAGCACATCATGTGACTGCAGTTCTTGATATGTGATCCACATTATACACAGATATTTACAGTGGTCTCTTGCTACAATGGGGAACCATTAATATGTACATCAGGATGTAGGTCACAGTGACTTATATTAAGGTAAAAAACACGGAAAAAAAATTCAACCAGTACAATGAGATACACAACCATATCTGTGTTGTATAATGATATAGGTTTCATTGCCTTATATTAGGAAACATTACATGGAAAATATAATTCAACTAGTACAATGAGATACACAACCATATCTGTGTTGTATAATGATATAGGTTGCATTGCCTTATATAAGTAAACATTACATGGAAAATATAATTCAACTAGTACAATGAGATACACAACCATATCTGTGTTGTATAATGATATAGGTTACATTGTCTTATATTAGGAAACATTACATGGAAAATATAATTCAACTAATACAATGGGATACATGACCATCCCTGTTATATCTGGGACAATGATTACTATAAAAAAAAGTTATATGTTGTGTACAACACACACACATAAATACACAGACACATTCCTGTTTAATATCATAACAGGGAAAAGTGAGACCTTTACATGCACATGGTCAAATAAAGATATTTTTATGCAAGCATCAATATTCAGATTTTAAACAAGGCACGAAAATAAATTAAAATATAGTCATGCTAGCTTTAGCAAAAATGTATGCACAAACATTTCCAAAGATAGAAAATATAAATCATTTTATTTGTGCATTTTTTTTATATTTAATCTGAAAATAGTGTTCCTACTTGTATGGAGCTGAATAAAACAAATTAAGATGAAAATGTGAATAAATCAGTCATAGCCTTCTTAGTGCTCCTGTGTGCATGTTATAAAGATGGTTATTTGGTTTTAATTGTACTTTTCTGCTGTGAAAATATGAGCTTAGTGTATTCCTCATGGGCACAAAGAGGTGTCAGAGACAGAGAGTTAACAATTGTTTCTGTTGTAACCATGTTGGAGAGGTTATTGTTATGTATATTTAATTTATATTGTGCGATTTACTTTTGTCCATGATTGAGGGTAGAGTTAAAGCCTACATGATTATTGCCATGATCATACCAAGTAAACAAGATGTTTACTTGGATTGGAGTTCAAGACTTGTTATTTTTTAAATGAAATTCCACCATGTTTTAGCATATATTCATTCCCCCTTTATGATCAGTCTGTTGAATCAATTGTATTCAGAGTGTAATCATTTTCTTTAATTATTCACTGGAATTACAGTGTTTATTGGCTTTTTGGACTAAAATGCTACTTTAGGATTATTGAGAACTCATTCTGAAACAGTCTGAAATTATCACTGTGGTACATCAGGGTTCCAGATTATTGGAATTCATTCAGAATATTCAATAGTTTGGGACATTTTTAGTATTATTTGGGATCTAATTCACAATACTGTGCCTTTTGAATTTGTAACTTGTATATTATGGACCAAAGTCGTAACAATATCCTGATCATGTGTGAGGGTACTACTATAAAGGCAGACAGACAGACACTTTACGACTATTTTTAATAAACATTAAAATGGTAATGAAAGTAAAAGTTCTAAGTTGTTACAAGCATTTTATTTGTATAGTCACTGTAATAGTTTAAAAATTTATTATTAAGTACTTCACAAAAAATAAACCTAAATAAAAAATCTATGTATGTGTGTGTGATTAGGATTTTTAATGTAGCTTTAACAATTTTTCAGTCATATTGCAACAATGTCTGCAGTGAGGCGGTTTTTTGTGATGTCAAGCACTGGGGCATCATGCAGCAGACATGTAGCATGATGTCCCACCCAGTTACATTATCCTGACACCAGGCCAACCAGTCCTAACACTAACCTCTTAATACTGAGCGCCAAGTGAGGCAAATGTAAGTACCATTTTTGTAAGTCTTTGGTATGACTCCAACGGGGATGGAACCCACGACCTTCCGCACTAGGCCACCATAGCGGTCAAATATGAAATAAACTAAACACAAAGATTTGTGTTAAACTTAATCCTGAAAGGTTTCATTAATCTCTTTTTCTGTCACAGTACACCAAATTGTTTGCTGTTTAGACAAACATGGGAAGAATGACACAAATCATGTCCTACTTGCTGCAAAGAACTTGCTCTACACATAGTCCCAGTTTACTTGCAATAAACAAACAAAAAAGTCAAACTAACATTCTGCTTCCATTCACTGGGCTTAAAATAAACAAGAGATAAACAAGGAAACAGTCAAAATAACTTTCAGTTTCCATTCATCTGGCTTGTCAAGTAGCCCAGGCATATTTTTTCAGTTCATCAGTACATGTGGAAATTCTCAGTATCTTGTAATAGCCATGCCACAACCACTCTAATACACAAAGCTTTAGTACCATGACTACATTTGGAAATTTAAATGTTTAAGTGACTTAATTATTGCTTTTAAACCAAAGTATGATAATGCAGGGTGATTTTTTATTTTGCCTTGGTCAACTGAAATTTGAATTATTTAACATTCTGAATGAACTAGACTCTTTGTCATTTAAAATACTGACATCATGAGGGTTAAGGTCATGGAAACTTGCACTTGATCAAGAATAAATAGATCGAAGCAAACTTGATGCAAATTACAAATGTGGCATCATTTCAAAACAAAAAATAATACTTTCATTTCCAAATTCTGATGCTGTCTGTTATACACAATATACCAGTGCCCCACAAAAAGGGGAGGGGGGGGGGCAAAGCACTGCAATTGTGTGGATGAGTATAGAATAAGACGAAACTTGTGAGATTCTAAGATTGAGGGTGGGGGTGAGAGAGACAACATGCAAATGACCAGATACAAGTGTGCTGGTCAGATTCAAGTTCTTAGTACCAGTGCCTTACAAAAATCCTTAACAGACCATTACTTTAACAAACTCTTACAAAAATTCAGCATTTTTTTCAGACACAGGATCCCCAACAAAGGTAGCCAATTAATATATGACTTTCCTTATTCTTAATGTAATCAAAAATGGAACTATATCATTTTTCCCCCCAAAATATACATATCACCCTTGTCATGGAAGCCATGCTTTACAATGTCAACTGTTTAACCTATCTACTACATAACAGCATACTGATATCAACAACACTTTACAGTGATCATCATCTCTGTCATTGATTTATTTGTCCTCACTATTATATCCACTACATCTATCAACATCATCAAGTATGGGGTCTATCTAGTCCTGTCTGTGTGTGTATGTACCTAACTGATGTCTTGAAATTCCTACAATACCATTGTGGAATTCTGACCATCTTGAAACAAGACTACCACAATCAGCACATGACCTTTCACCTATTAATTACCTTGAGCTAATCAAGCTAGGATAGCTGAATAATAATATGAGGTTCAAGTTTCATCAAAATATTTGTACAGGTTATCCAGTGACAACCTATATTTAAAAAAAAAAAAAAAAAAAAAAAAACTAAAAAAAAACTGGCCACTGACTTTTTTATATTTCATGTGTATTATTTGTTAGCTCTCTTAATGACTGTAAGTTAAATATATCTGGGTTCTGTAGCTGATCTCCAAAATCAAGATCATAGTGTATCTGACCAGTGACATTTATTTTGTAAACAACAGAATACATAGCTACAAATTTCTCTATGACTATGGATAAAATATTCTGATAAATAATAATGTTAATTATATTTATAGTCTTAATTCTGACCCAAGAAACTTCTAGAATGGAAAATTCCAATAAGTGACAGAGCATTTTCAGAATGTGACCAAGGTAAAGTAGAGGGGTATATAATTTTTCTTAGCTTCGGGTTTTTCTTTCTTGTCTTAACATCCATCAGTTTTATTCCTGTGTTCAGCTTTTAATTTTGGGTGGATTTATTTATTGAAATTATTATTTATTTTGAATTATAATGTACTCAATAATATTATTGGGATAAAACATTAATCTGTAATTATGGTGAATTCAGACAAGGACATTTTGATTATGTTACTGTGATACATAAATAAAACTGTTAATCCAGGATTCTGGCAAATTAACACATGTGAGAATACAGTCACATCAACACATTCAATATGGAGCTTATTTGGAATATCACTGGAATTCAATTGGAACTTCATACATTTGGACTTATGATACAAGACTTATGATACAAGATTTATGACTATGATACAAGATTTAGGACTTATGATACAACGTTTTGGACTGTTTGGAATTTAAATCACAATACTGTAATTTCTTTTTAAATTTTCACGTATTCTAGGGAAATTAATTATTTGTTACATTTTACAAAACTTGTTGTTTTTTCACTCTTTTCAGTTACTTAGTGTAAGACCAATTAAAATTATTCCTTGTTTTAACCATGACTTGAGGACAGGTGTATAACTAGGGCTTCTGAATGACAGAGTGGTCTAAAGTGCTCTACATTGTGGATCACTGTTATCTCACCTCTGTCTGTGTGGGTTCAAGTCTCAAATTCAGCCAATGTGGGTATGTGAGAAAGCTTGCCAGTAGCTTCTTTTGGATCAGTGGTTCTTTCTGTGGGTTTTTCCTGGGTTCTTCCTCCATCATTAATACTGGCTGCCATTTATAGCCTATCATGTGCTGAAAAAAGGCATTAAACACAACAACAAAAACAACATAAATATCTGAAACAAGTCAAGGTATTTATAGCAAGGACACTACAGTTTTATTAAAATATCTTCACCAGCTCAAAACTTCTAACTGCAAAAAGATCAGTGAGTTATATCTGTTCTGATCTAGACCTTATAGTTACATCAAAGTTCATGGTACAGTAGGACCCCGCTATAACACGATAGTTGGGAGCAATAGAATCCAACTGTGTTATGAACCGAACCGTGTTATAAGCAACCATGTACAATACCAACACATTTTTGGATTTAATTGGGGGTGTGTGTACATAAAGACGGGTGCGAAAATGCATGGCACAATTACCATTTTTGATCAATATATATTAAATGAGAAAAACATTTGCTTTGGTAACAGAAATTGCAGATATAATATATTACTTTATTCAGAGAACCAAGCATTGGTACATACACGTGTCTAATTTATATATACATGTATAATCTATTGCATGAAAAGAAGTATCAACATCGTGTACCCACCAGCGAATCTTGTAACATACATTGAATCCATAATACAAATATTTCCATCGAAAATATCCACACACGAATGTAAAATATTCAATAATTTTGTCACAGATCATTATGTGACTGAATTCAATGAAAAGAAAATAACAAAAATTATGTAACGGGTGTATGTAAAGAATGATGTCCGAAGATTAATGAACGGTGTCTGTATACATTTTATACCACTACATTTCTCATCTGTCAATAATTATTATTTTTTGAAAAACTCTGTGATTTCTAGCTGCTTTCTGCTAATGTCATGTTTGCTCTTGGCAAAGTCAATTATAGTTCTCAGTTGCAGAATTCAAATTTACTAGTCAACAGATTGCATAAAACAACGCCAAGCCTCGTGCACATGTTGTTGGCTTTTGTTTCTTTGATGCTGTATAATCGTTGCACCCCGATTTGAACAAGTTTAGCTTGGTAGTTCAATTTGATGATAAACAATGTACTTAAATTAATTGATTTATACATTCTGGTGAGAATCTTTTATCAACCGTCGCATTGGCTGTTGCTTAGTTGTGTATGAAATTTAGAGAACATATATCAGAGATTATTAGAGCAACGATTGTATTCGGAATGCATTCAAGACAAACACAAAGTAGACACAATGGCTTCATTGCTCAGGGATCAGTAATAATAATATTGACACTTATGATCTGTCATTTTTCAACAATAAACAAAGATCAAAGTTCTCAGTAGGCCCAGCAATTGGTTCGTATTTCCAATGTTTATTTTGGCACAAAACTAGAAGAAATTTGTTAATTTTTGAAATTTTAGGAGCCATACAACGATTATTTTATATTCAAATTTGTCTGTGATTTCCTCCCCAAAATGATAATACATTTTCTACACGCTCTTTTTCGCACTTTTTAGATGAGTATGAGAATGATAATTAAACTCTGGACATATTTTATTTTTCATACTTAAAAGATTTTTTTTTGGGGTTTTTGAAAAAAATACCTGTAATAAATTACCTGAAATTTCAGGAGCCATGCCACAACCGCGTTATATTCGAATTCGTGTTATAACGGGGCACGTTATAGCAGGGTCCCACTGTATTAGAGAAAAAAAAGTACACAAATGCAGCTTTACAATGATACCAAATAATGTTGACTTATTTTTTACTCGCAATACAAAATACAGTGAAAAAAGATAATTTTTTTGACTTAATTTTTTAAATTACTGGTTGTTTTTACCAAAGTTTGCAACATATTTTATACTTTTTGACTTCAGATCTAAAGCAGACTGCTCCAAACTGCACAGACGAAAACAAAGAATAAGTTTGATATTTGCAGTAAACAATGACCAGGACATGAAAAAAATGAGTAAACAAGAAAGTGTTCAGTTTTTACCCTTCTGCACATGCATGAGTAAAACAAATAGTCGATCCAAAACAATGTCTTTACTGCAACCAAGAATCCAGGTAAATAAAAATCTCTTGGAAGCATAAGTATTTGGATGTATTTAAAAGTAACCCCAAAGATGCATTTCCTACCACCGCTTTCAGGCAAAAATGATGAGAATCTCCAGGGTTTATTGAGTTAAGACTTGGAGGTTTGAGTCACAGGCCAAGCAGGTAAATGCATGTACCCCATAACTAGACACCAAAACAAGGGGCCGTGGGGTGGGGGTGAGTGGATTGATCAACCTTTTACTGTCTGACTTCTGACTGCCTCTTGGCTTTGTGTCAACTGTGTCATAAACCTTACCATGATGGAAATGGGAACAGCAGAAGACAAGTTCTCAAAAGTATTTCCAAAATGGACACTTAGGATCGTGGTGTGTTTAGACCTTGAAGGTTTGAGACACAGAACATGGAGACGATGGCAGTACACTTCATTTATCAAATGTACATTTTTTTTCATCAGCTGACCAGCATGGGATGGAGATAAGTAAAGTAGATGAACTGATATTTCATTGTCCTGCCTCCACTGATATAACAAGATAATCAATTTATTTCTTCCTCCACTGGCAAAGTGGATTGGCAATCAGTTCTTGATGCAGGAATAAGCATCCACTTATGTTGGGTCTATTACCTTGATAAATAAATTTATATTATGAAAATGAAGATTTTTTCAAACTTGGCGACAAAATATCGAGTTTTGCAATTTTTGGGCCAAAACATTTTTAAAGCCAGTGCCATCCCTGCCAGAGACCTTAATATGATATTCAGTGACCAGCAACCATACAAGGTGCCCTGTGCAAACTCAACATCACCGAATGATTAGGCGATGAATATCACTGCATGAAGTCACTATCCAGGGAACTTCACTAGATCGACAATCTTGACCCCTTTTTTATAGCATGTAGAAGAATACGATACTTTCCTTTGGCCACCATGGCAGGACTAACTCTGGGGTGCTGGCAATGTCTTTACATCAGGAAGCGCCCCTGAAAGGCTCTCTAATACAGCATGTTAATGATTTTTTAAATTGTGAAGTGCAACTGATCTCTCCCTGGATCACTGAAATGGTGACTTTCTTAAACAGAATGTGCTGCCAGTTCTTTTCAAGATCAACCTTCTAGCACTATAAAGTGTCAATGTCTCCTCTGGGGCTCAGCATGTTGGTGACTTTCTTACACTAAGAACTGATCACAACCTCATCTGAATGCAATGTGCAAAAAAGACATCTGATCATCAGCACACGGTAAACTTGTAGGATGGGTGTCCCAAGAGCCTTTATATGGCTGCATTTTCCAACTACATGTTCCACAAAAAATACAAAAGAACTAACTGAGACACTGATAAGTATAAAGAAATGCAAAGACTGGCAACACAGAAATTGATGTGATTTCATGATACTACGGGAAAAGACACTTAATTTGCAAAAATCTTGAGCACTCTCCAAGTCCAAGATAGAGAAGGACAGAAGTGACAGAAGTCTCGGACTGGGACTGTTCACTTTGTTTTAATCCTTCAATTACTACATGGAGGAAAGTATATTCACCTAGAACTGAGAAGTATCACCAGGAAAAGACACATCAAAGTAATAACAACATGAACTACTGTATTAATGCCTTCATCATCAACTTCTTAATCTCTATTCCCCAGCTTTCATAAAATGTCTGTCTTGTCAATATTGTCATGCAATTAAGTAAACTGTGACTTGACAATGACTCTCATATCAATATTGTCATGTAATTAAGTAAAACTGTGACTTGACAATGACTCATATCCATTTTGTCATGTAATTAAGTAAAACTGTGACCTTACAATGACTCTCATATCAATATTGTCATGTAATTAAGTAAAACACCTTACAATGACTCTCATATCCATTTTGTCATATAATTAAGTAAAACTGTGACTTTACAATGACTCTCATATCCATTTTGTCATGTAATTAAGTAAAACTGTGACTTGACAATGACTCTCATATCCATTTTGTCATATAATTAAGTAAAACTGACTTTACAATGACTCTCATATCCATTTTATCATATAATTAAGTAAAACTGAGACTTTACAATGACTCTCATATCCATTTTATCATATAATTAAGTAAAACTGTGACCTTACAATGACTCTCATATCCATATTGTCATGTAATTAAGTTAATTAACGAAAACTGGGACTTTACAATGACTCTCATATCCATATTGTCATGTAATTAAGTTAATTAACGAAAACTGCGACTTTACAATGACTCTCTTATCAATATTGTCATGTAATTAAGTTAATTAACGAAAACTGGGACTTTACAATGACTCTCATATCAATATTGTCATATAATTAAGTAAAACTGACCTTACAATGACTCTCATATCCATTTTGTCATATAATTAAGTAAAACTTGGACTTTACAATGACTCTCATATCCATTTTGGCATGTAATTAAGTAAAACTGGGACTTTACAATGACTGTAATATCCATTTTGTCATGTAATTAAGTAAAACTTGGACTTTACAATGACTCTCATATCCATTTTGTCATATAATTAAGTAAAACTGGGACTTTACAATGACTCTCATATCCATATTGTCATGTAATTAAGTTAATTAACGAAAACTGGGACTTTACAATGACTCTCATATCAATATTGTCATGTAATTAAGTTAATTAACGAAAACTGGGACCTTACAATGACTGTCATATCCATATTGTCATATAATTAAGTAAAACTGACCTTACAATAAATCTCATATCCATTTTGTCATATAATTAAGTAAAACTTGGACTTTACAATGACTCTCATATCCATTTTGGCATGTAATTAAGTAAAACTTGGACTTTACAATGACTCTCATATCCATTTTGTCATATAATTAAGTAAAACATGGACTTTACAATGACTCTCATATCCATTTTGTCATATAATTAAGTAAAACTTGGACTTTACAATGACTCTCATATCCATTTTGGCATGTAATTAAGTAAAACTTGGACTTTACAATGACTCTCATATCCATTTTGTCATATAATTAAGTAAAACATGGACTTTACAATGACTCTCATATCCATTTTGTCATATAATTAAGTAAAACTGAGACTTTACAATGACTCTCATATCCATTTTGTCATATAATTAAGTAAAACTTGGACTTTACAATGACTCTCATATCCATTTTGTCATATAATTAAGTAAAACTGACCTTACAATGACTCTCATATCCATTTTGTCATGTAATTAAGTAAAACTGACCTTACAATGACTCTCATATCCATTTTATAATTAACTAAAACTGTTACTTGATAATGACTGTAATATCCATTTTGTCATATAATTAAGAAAAACTTGGACTTTACAATGACTCTCATATCCATTATGTCATGTAATTAAGTACAACTGTGACCTTACAATGACTCTCATACCCATTTTATCATATAATTAAGTAAAACTGGGACCTTACAAGGACTCTCATATCAATATTGTCATGTAATTAAGTAAAACTGACCTTACAATGACTCATATCCATTTTGTCATGTAATTAAGTTAATTAAGTAAAACTGGGACCTTACAATGACTGTCATATCCAAATTGTCATGTAATTAAGTTAATTAACTAAAACTGTGACTTTACAATGACTCTCATATCAATATTGTCATGTAATTAAGTAAAACTGTGACTTTACAATGACTCTCATATCCATTTTGTCATATAATTAAGTAAAACTGTGACCTTACAATGACTCTCATATCCATTTTGTCATATAATTAAGTAAAACTGACTTTACAATGACTCTCATATCCATTTTGTCATGTAATTAAGTAAAACTGACCTTACAATGACTCATATCCATTTTGTCATGTAATTAAGAAAAACTTGGACTTTACAATGACTCTCATATCCATTATGTCATGTAATTAAGTACAACTGTGACCTTACAATGACTCTCATACCCATTTTATCATATAATTAAGTAAAACTGTGACTTTACAATGACTCTCATATCCATTTTGTCATATAATTAAGTAAAACTGACTTTACAATGACTCATTTCCATATTGTCATGTAATTAAGTAAAACATGGACCTTACAATTTGCACATAAAGATAGTGTTTAAAACTGGATAAACTGCTTTCTGCTGATCAACTGATGACTCATTCAAAAAACTAATTTGTTCACATGATACCATGTCAATCCATGGCTATTTGTTAAACAAGTTTAAGACCAAAACCTATGAAAGGATGCAGAAATGAATTTAATCAATAAAAATCCATCAAACTGATCTGATCTAACCAAAAAGAATGTAAAGAAATTAACTATAAATCCATTTAATAATGCCCTTTATTTACTTTTTATCAACTCAGATCAACTTTAAAAACTCCAAGATACCAGTTGTGGTAACAAAAGCATTTTGCATATACTGGAGTTAAAATTTCACAAGTACCAAAATAATATGTTTGATTTCAGCTATTTTCACAAAGAAGTTTTTGAACTTGCGCCATTCAATGTATTAATCATTATGTACTCACTCATTTGCTTTTAAAAATATCCATTCATAGTTGTTTGTGCTCTCACTCATTTGCTTTTAAAAAATATCCATCACTCATTTGCTTTGGAAAAAAAAACATCCATAGTTAGTTGTTTATGTTCTCACTCATTTGCTTAAAAAAAATTCCATTCATAGTTGTGTGTGTTCTCACTCATTTGCTTTAAAAAATATCCATTCGTTGTTTGTGCACTCACTCATTTGCTTTGAAAAAGTCATAGTTATTTATGTACTCTTGCTCATATACCAAATTAGATATTAATGAAAGCCAAGACCTTTGACCTTGAAATCAATGTTAGGAGTGCTGATGATAAACTGGTTTATTTAAAACCAATAAAATACAAAATCTGGTTAAAAACATATTTGCATGTAAGCAAGTTCATAGCTCCATTAAGTAGGAAAATGACAGCAATGACCTAGACTTCACCTCAAGGTCAAGTATGTCTGGTTTTCAAACTTGTTCACAACGGCATGGACATGATGGTGGTTCGATCTGCACATTTTTATTAAAGCTAAATTGTTGGTGACCATGCTGGATGTCTCACTGGCACCAGATTTATTTAGGACCATCCATGTCATAAGTTTTAAAAAACAAATTTGACCATCCAGTCAGGAAGATTATTGGTAAGATTTTCAAGATGGCATCCTGTGACCATATTGGCATTTGGAGGCAGCATTTTCATTCGGGACCAGCTAGAACTCAGGATAAAACTTTGACAGTAACTGTATTCACAGTATGAGATGTCTCATCACAACAAAGCAATCCCAAAATGCACCTCACTACATCCTTATCCTAAGCATGGTATATATTCATTCCTAAGTTGAGTCTAACTGCAAACAACAACCCTGATCTTTCACTGTAAAAAATATGCAAATCGGAGTCTATGTTGCCTGATCTACTTATTACTCTAACAATGTGCATGGACCCAAATTTGCTGGCACATTATAACATGGCAGATCTAGATCTAAGTAGTTTGCAGTTGGACTCGACTTGTATATATAATGTACATGGCTTTCATAAACCATGTAATAATTAGGAATAAATTAGTTATTATTATTATTCTTAGCATGAAGTAATTGGGGATCAATTTTAATTATTAATGGAATTATTATTGTTGTTGTTGCTGTTATCAAGATCAGGCAGAGATGTTAATTATGCTCGTTACAGATGTAATGTAAAATATTGTACTGACAATATACATGTAATATTCCAATCATCAGTTATGGACTTTTCTGTTCTGATATAAGTACTTCAAAAAGTGACCTAGACTAGTATAATATAGCCCAAACATTTACATATAAAGACTAAAATGTGCAGCAGAATGCAAGAAAAAGCAAAAGAAAGTATGAACCAGACAGATGGCAAACAAGGAGTACCAAAAAATGAATCTCTGTCTTGAACTGAAATATAACCAGATACAAATAAATTAAAGGTAACAAAATTCTTGGAACTAAAAGCTGATTAAGGCCTGCATGTTGAGCCCGCCCATAAGCCTTTGCTAAATTGGTGTTGTAGACATCAGATATATCCACATACCAAGTAACATGACCATGTATTAAAAAAATGATCGATACAATTTTCCATAGGTTAACCAAGGGTATGGGCAAATGTAGAGACAATGTCAAACTACTGCTAAGGCGGGCTCAACAAAAGCTCGTCCAATGCAATTGCAAATTTGCATAAAAAACAAATAATTGAACAAGAATATAATATAAAATAAAATTTGCATGAAATATCAAATATAAAAATGATATGACACCTATATTAAGATTTTAAAATCGTTGTTAACTAAAATGGGCAATTTTCCTTAGATCATGAATCTGGGTTTTTTTTTTGTTGTTGCAACAACCATTCTTTATTATTTTGAGATTTCTTTGCAATTTTATTTAATAGATATATCATAGTAAAATAAATGGCAGATTTAAATCCAGCAGCCATTATACAGCTTGATACAATTTACCTGGTTATAAAACTTAACATTTTCACACAGCTGTCTAAGCTGAACTATTTCCAATATTGATTTTATCTATTTTACCATATCCTGATAAAAAATGTGTTTCTAAGATGAATGCATAGATCAAACACATATTCTTTGAAATCCTCCATTCTCTTAGGACAGTCAACCAATTGATACAAATATTTGCTTGCTTCAAGAGTGGTAATAAACTCAGCCAAACATATGCAAGATCACTTCATTAATATGCAAGATCACTTCATTAATCTGCATCAATCACCTCATTAATCTGCATAAATCACCTCATTAATCTGCATAAATTACCTCATTAATCTGCATAAATCACCTCATAAATGTGCAAGATCACTTCATTAATATGCAAAATCACCTCATACTTCTGCATAAATCACCTCATTAATCTGCATAAAACACCTCATTAATCTGCATAAATCACCTCATTAATCTGCATAAATCACCTCATAAATGCGCAAGATCACTTCATTAATATGTCTAAATCACCTCATTAATATGCATAAATCACCTCATTAATATGCAAAATCACCTTATTATTGTGAATAAATCACTTCATTAATATGCATAAATCATCTTATTAATGTAAATAAATCAACTCATTAATGTGCAAGATTACCTCAAAAATGCCCATGATCTCTTCATTAATATGCATAAATCACCTCATTAATATATAAAATCACCTCATTAATATGCACAGATCACCTTATTAATGTGCAAGATCACTTTATTAATATGCATATATCATCTCAATAACGTGCAAGATCACTTAATTAATAAGCATAATTCATCTTATTAATAGGCAAGATCACTTTATTAATATGCATATCTCACCTCATTAATGAGCAAGATCACCTCATTAATATGCATAAATCACCTCATTGATGTGCAATATCACCTCATTAATATGCATAAATCACCTAATTAATATGGAAAATCACCTAATTAATGTGCATAAATCAACTCATTAATTACCAGATCACATCATTAAAATGCATAGATCAAATCATTAATGTGCAAGATCACCTCATAAATATGCAATATCACCTAATTAATGTGCAAGAACACCTCATTAATATGCATAAATCACCTCATTAATGTGCAAAATCACAAAATTAATGTGCAAGATCACTTTATTAATGTTCAAGTTAACCTCATTAATATGCATAAATCATCTCATTAATATGCAATATCACTTTATTAATGTGCAAAATTACCTCATTAATGTACAAGATCACCTCATTAATATGCATAAATCATCTAATTATTATGCAATATCACCTCATTAATGTGCAAGATCGCCCTATTAATGTGCAAGGTCATCTCATTAATATGCAAAGATCACCTAATTAATATGCAAAATCTCCTAATTATAATGAATAAATTTCACTTATTACTGCGAGATTCTAAACCTATATTCCAACTGGCTTGGAAATATGTACTCCAGACTGGTAACAATAAATTGTTGATTGCTGGACATCACATGAAGGATGCAGGGGCGTACCAAATGCTCATTTGGCATAATGGCCTGATGAGCTAATCATGAAAGATATATTCCAGTGGCACAGATTTCAATGATGGCTGAAGACTTCCCATACAAGAGATATATAAAGTCATCTGACTCTACAAGCAATGTGTTGGCAAAAACAGACTGATGAATGGGTGGCCAGATTTCTAAACATGTTACATGTTTTTGAAAGTCCTATGTTTAAGGTGTATAAATGTGAAGATCACTATTAAAGTAGTGGTGGCTGGTTCAAGAAAAAAATTTTGAATTAACAACATTTTTATCTTTATTTCCAACTGAAAACACCAAAAGCTGTCAATATATTTGCATTCATAACTTAAAATTTTGTAAAATAAATAAACTCACAATAATTGGCAACAGGAAATAAAAGTGTTAACAACGACAATAACAAATCATCATGACTTACTCTCTTCCTCCACATCAACTAGAAAGCAAAAATAGAAGACTAGAAATGTACCTATACTTTACTGATGCCCTCACCAATACAACACATTTATTGGACAAAGTTCTAAATCTAAGAGGTCCCTAGATCTGAATAGAAAACATGAGGAAAAAAACTTGATCTATGAGTTGGTAATATGAAGCCTCAAAGCATGTTTGCTTTCAATCCATTATATCAATCATAAGTTAATGAGTGTCAATTGAATAACAAAGTTTAACTTCACAGTTAAACAAAGGGCCATATCTCCTTACAAGTTGCTGGATGAAGGTGAAAACTGGTCTTGATTGTGGTCTTCCTCATTCAAAATATCATACAAAATTTAAATTCAAGTCCCTCAAAAGCACAAAAATTTAAAGGCCAAGTTAATAGTCAGACAGGGAACACAACCTTAACTGGAAATTGGTAAAAATATAGCATAATATCAAATTTCATTTTTGATCCATGAAGTCCTTCACAAGTTACTGATCCATTTCATTTTGATCCATGAAGTCCTTTAAAAGTTACTGATCCATTTCATTTTAATCCATAAAGTCCTTCACAAGTTACTGATCCATTTCATTTTAATCCATGAAGTCCTTCAAAAGTTACTGATCCATTTCATTTTGATCCACAAAGTATGTGATTGATCTGACAGGACAGGATGAGACAGAATAACATGGGTAACTATATACCTCAGCTCAAGATTAACGGGGTATTACAATAAATCATGTGATAGGTTCACATAAAAAACTCAGTAGGATTTTTAAGGAATTTTATGTCTCTGTAATGTAGCCTCTGTTAATATTATCAACCCAAATCTGTAAGGTTAAATAAATCTCTACAAGAATGATAGTACCACTTGATGTCCTCAGAAAAGTGATGTCCTCAGTAAAGTGATGTCCTCAGTAAAGTGATACCAATGTTCACCATCTGCTTAACAACTGTAAAATTAAATATACTGTGAAATATTACATTTTTTAAGTTACCAAGCTGACACAGTAGATGAAGTTTTAAATAGTTCATTTAGTGTTCCCGAAGGAAGAGTGAATTGAAACAGTTGAGGAAAATGGAACTCTGACAGTCTAGAGATAAAAATGAATGCCTAAAGCCTCCATATCTACTGCAGTCAAATGTCCATGCACTTCTTACCTTTTGTTGCCAGGTTAATGTTGTTTGATACAGTAAAATGAACTTGACCAAGAAAAATGTTTTCAATGAAGTCTTTCAGAAACTCTTGCAGGCTGGATGAGCTGAAAATAGAAATATATGAACACATTTACATATGCATAATCAACACATTTACATATGCATAATCAACACAGCATAGGTCCTCATTGGTTATCACATCAATGTGTTAGGAAACCAGTTAATATTGTTTCTCTATGTACCATGTGCCATGAAATCAGTCAGTGTTGTTTTTCCATATACCATGTGCCATGAAATCAGTCAGAGTTGTTTTTCCATGTGCCATATGCCATGAAATCAGTCGACTGTGCATGCCAGCCAATGGCTTTTATTAAACTGTAGTTTCACTAATTTTTGTGGAAACCAATTTTAGTGTATTTTTTGTTTGGTTGAAATGTGAATTTGAATACCCGGTGAAAAATTAGTCACATGTGATAAAAGAGCCTCCAAATCCATTTTCTTAATGAAACATTCTTTGAGATTACAAAAGCCACTTGAAATAGCAATGTCATTACTGTAACCTTGTAATAAAATACATATCTTTATTGTATCTGGTAGCTGTAATTTTCACTCAGTGCCTTAATTCAATACATTATGAGATAAGTAATGATAGAAAAAAAATGAGAAAAAGCATAAGGGAATTGAACACTTGTAGCAACCTGTTCTTATGACACTATAATGATGCCTAATGTTTCTGAAGTCAAAGAGTGATATCTCTGATGATAACAGTGGCTAACCTTTCCTTCTTAAATAGTGACAGAATGTTTTCAGCAAACTGAGAAATTAAGGTATTCAATGGGATGGTGTCTCTATTCCAGTCAGAAAACCCATCACTTCCCCCCTCTTCAACCTTCAAAGAGATGATGATGTCTGAATACCAGTCCCTAAAATCTCATCACTTCTAAACTGATTGCTGCCTCGTACATTGCTGCATGTATACTGTTTGTTCCCATGTATGCTATGCGGGAAATCAGTCTACACTGACAGGATATAGTTATATCTCTGACAAAAGATTGAGGTACTTTTAACTGAGGAAATGTATGCATATACTTTATTTACCACTAGTACAGTTGTACAAAATGTTTAGTTCCAAACCCTATGCAGCTCAATGGCTTGTTGCTGTCTCTCAACTTGATGTACTTCTTGGAAATTCTTTTTCTATTTCATATGAGAATGGCATTCATATTTCACGCCATAAGTCATACTCACATTGGCATGTGATGTCCAATAAATGTAATCGTGTCCTTTCCAGAGTTTATTCACAAGAATCTGAATATTTCATTCTATTCTTTTGTATTGAATATAAGTACTTTTTAAGAAGCATTTTTTCCCCCTTTCATCCTAAACATGTGTTGCTTGTTGGATGCTATTTAAAAAATAAAATAGTTATATAATCAACAATTTGATCATGTAAACACTTTACATGAACAATTAGATGCAGTTTAAAGCATCTGAAGTGCTATTGTAAATATCACTACAACACGGATGAAAGAATTTTCCGGATTTTACTGCAATGGTCGTTTTTCTTAGTTTTTGCTTTTATGCCTTCAGTTTGTATTTTAAGGGTAATTTTCATAAGACTTATGGCAAAATTGTAAGGGTTGTCAGGTCTGAACTTTTCACTGAAGAATAGGATACAGTTATCCCCGACAGAAGAATAAGGGAGTTTTGACTGAGGAATATGATATAGTCATTTTTGACTGAGGAATATGATATAGTGATCCCTGACAGAATAATGTGGGACTTTTGACTGAGGAATATATTAACAGTGATCCTTGAAAATGATGGACTTTTGACCAAGGAATATGATAATGATAACAAAAGAAGGAGGGACTATGATATAGTGATCCCTGACAGAATAATGAGGAACTTTTGACTGATGACTATGATATAATGATCTTGGGCAGAATAATGAGGGACTCTTGACCAAGGAATATGATAAAAAAAAAGAAAATTTCTGATCATCTGTATTCCGAATGAAAAGATAACTGGAAAATAATCAATACCACAACTGAATTTTACATTCTTCAAACCTGCACTCTAGTAAAATATTCTGAATATCAAGTGAGGCTTGAGATGAAAACTAGAGAACATTTAGAAATGTTTTCCTATCCACTGACATTGTGATTTTTATTAAAAAGCTGGTGTGAAACCAATTTAAATGAAGGACAAAGTTCAGAACATGCTAGAAAGTGTAATTTAAATGAATGACAAAGCTCAGAACATGCTAGAAAGTGTAATTTATTACCCTGGAGAACATTCAGTGGCCATCTCTATCTCCATGATGAAATTCTGAAGAGGCTTGAATATCACTGAAACAAATACAAAAAAAAAACATCAAAAAGTTGGAAGAGAGTAAAAAATGTCCTGTGAAGACAAGGTAGGGGGCAAATGTAGACCAAAACTGTATGACTGACATAACTAACAAAATTAGAAGGGAGTAGTAATTCCCAAATTATTCTGAAAAATATGGAGAATTCCAAGAACTTACTATATGTAATGCATAGGAGAGAAAAATCATGTCCCAATAGGATAGAAGTCATGAAGTTACTAAATATATCATATTGGATATAACAATTACATCCCAAAATGTCAGAATTCATAAAGTTACTGGATATATTGTATTGGATAGAAAAATCATATCTAAAAGATCATATTCATGAAATTACCATATATACTGTATTGTATGAGATAGAAAAATCAAACTCAATAGGTTAATTCATAGAAGTTGTCATATTTATTGTAATGTATTGTACTGTAAAGTCATTAAATAATTTCAAGACATGTAAAGCCTTTTACCTTTGATGTTATCCACTGATGGCTTACAGACTAATTGGTGTTTAGGCATGCCAACTGTACTTGAATCTCCAAATAAACTGCTATGCTGAGAAAAAGAAGACAAGTTTGTAATCAAACAACAAATGCACACTGGTCAATATTTACACACTATCAATGCTGCAAACACACTGCATTTACAAAACAAAACATGCCAGAATCAGCATCCTCAGAAATGATTTCAATCAATTTTTCTATTATTTATATCAAAACGATCATGCTGTTTCTGGAAATAGATGAAATGTCTAAGTAAGTCATTGCTTGATACTTTCAGTCCCTCATGATCTGGCTGTAACTCTACCATTTGACTGCTCTGGTAGCATAAGTGGTTAGAGCAACTGCCTTGGATGCAGAAGGTCACAGGTTTGAACCCCTGCTGAATCAAAGACTTATAAAATGGGTACCAGCAGCTGCCCGTTTGATGCTCAGCATTACGAGATTAGCATTTCGACTGGTTGGCCTAGTGTCAGGATAATGTGACTGGGTGGGATTTGATGCTATATGTCTTTGGCACGATGACCCAGTGCTAGACATCACTATAAACTGCAATACAACAGACATCTTAGCGATATGACTGAACATTTGTTGGAGATAAAAGTCCAAATCACACATAAACAAACAGAGACTACTATTTGACAAACAGGCTGTTAAATTTACCATTTTAACAAAGATTTTCACTTGTCACAAGTAATGGTAATTTGAGTTATGTGGCCAGTTTCTATCTTCATTGTGACAGAGTACATATTCCATCCCAACAGGACTTGTGCTAGTACTTATGACTGTGACTTCAAAATGCAAAGTAAATTTATTTGCAATACAGATCCAATAAATTGTATATGAAATACTACTTGTGACTTTGTAATATGTTTTGGGTATCTTTAAAAAAAGAATATTTACAGCTTTAGCAGATCAATAAGAACAAAATAAAAGTGAATCTGAGGCAGACGATAAAAAGCTGATGACAGTGCAAGAATGAACAAAAGCATTTTCTACACAAGACCTAAATCCAAGAGCTGGACCCCAATGGACATGTACACTGCCTCTTGCTGGTTTACAGCATGCCCTGGATAATTCATGAACTTGCTTATAATAAAGAAACAAGTGCGGATCTAATGTGTTTCTTATAGGATAGCCCCCCAAGGCTTCTATTTGGCTTAAATGTACAGTTGCAATAATTAAAACTGTAAAATTAAAGTTTAATGTATAGCTCATTTTATTGTCAAAAATGATAGTCAGCAGTTAGAAATTTGGACTCGTCATGAAATTTTAAAAGTTTAAAAAGAAAAAATACATTTTGTAAGATTTCTCTTAATAAAAATATTTTTTAGTATAAAGCATAGTACTCATCAAACACTGATCACTGAAAATGATGGTAAGTTCCAACTGTATAAAACACATTATTAATTTTAAAAAAGTCTAGTAATGTGAACTTTGTGTTTTTTTTTAATCGTGTGTTTTAATATAATCAACATGATATGTACCCATTTATTCAAAGTGAAAAGAGACAATCAACTGTGATATCAATGCCTGCAAACAATCGACTGTGATATCATGCACTTACTCAATGGCTAAGCTGGCTTAATTTTGACAACTATTGCAAACTGAATGATCATTTAAAATGATGACAAAACCTAATTAACTGAATAGTTGTCTACAGAAAATTATAGTATATTAAAGAAGCTAAACTCATGGTAACAGCAGGGTGCAGATCTGCATTATTTCTTTTAAAACTGCATGGCAGACATCTACCAAGATTGGCTTTTGGCTAACAGTGGATTGTCATTTACACTTATTTTGAAGAAGAAAACAAACCCTTTTTAAGTTCTAACAAAACATACCGATTTAATCTTTTAATTTTATAATGGTAGATATTTTCAACTATAAATGATATGTACTGTAGACAAACTATAAAATGGTATTTGGTTGTTGTTGTTGTTGTTATTGGGTTTAATGCCTTTTTTCAGCACAATATAGGTTATACATGGCAGCCAGTAATAAAGGTGAAAGAAGAACTTGGGAAAACCCAGGAAAGAACCATCGATCCACAAGAAGCTACCGGCAAGCTTTCTCACATAACCACATTGGCTGAGCCTGAGACTCAAACTCATGCAAACAGAGGTGAGATGGCAGTGATCTGTAATGGTGAGTGCTTTAGACCACTTGGCCACTCAGGGCCACTAAAATGGTAGAATCTCATGTATGACAATATAGTTGCCGGATTTGAGGGTATCTTTGCAGTTTTAATAGGCCTACAATCCATAGATTTTAAAATGAAAGGTATCTTATATGGTACTATGTCTAACAAATCAAGAAATTTCATTAAAAAAAACCCATGGAAAACAAATTAACAACTATATACCAAATTTTCAAAACCTTGATCACACTTAGTAGCCATCTTATACAATGCTATATTACAATAATAACTGAAACAAATACATTACCATGAACTCCTAACATATAGGAAAAAAATACATCCAATATGATCAATCATTTTATCTTCATTTTTTAAAATTTACTTTTTTAAAAATAGATTTTCAGAAAAAATGGCACATGTTACTCCCATAAAAACATATAGAAATATTTTTAAAAAATTGTTTTGAACAATTACTTTGGAAAAAATTGAGATTAAAAAAAAGGAATTTTATAAAATGGGGATGACTGTATGGCAATTCCACAATATTTTGTTTAATTTAAAATTGTGTTCATCATACATTACTAATATTTGATTGGAAATTAATTAACATTCTAATTAACTGCCAAATGTAAATTAATTTGATGAGCTACTTTCAATTACAAAATATACAGAGGCTAATATTCTTTTCCAATGTTAATACTGGATATATTTCATTACCAACAACATGATAATTTAATGAGTAGCAAAGACATAAATTATATAGATTTTGGTACCAACAACATGATATTTTAATGAGTAGCAAAGACATAAATTATATAGAGTTTGGTACCAACAACATGATATTTTAATGAGTAGCAAAGACATAAATTATATAGAGTTTGGTACCAACAACATGATATTTTAATGAGTAGCAAAGACATAAATTATATAGAGTTTGGTACCAACAACATGATATTTTAATGAGTAGCAAAGACATAAATTATATAGAGTTTGGTACCAACAACATGATATTTTAATGAGTAGCATAAATTATATAGATTCTGGTACAAACAACATATTTTAAAGAGTAGAAAAAGGCACCCCGTCAAAAGAGCGCACGGAAAAAAGAGCGCCGACAAAAGAGCGCAGACATAAGAGCGCCGACATAAGAGCGCAGACATAAGAGCGCACTAATTTGCCGACAAAAGAGCGCCGACATAAGAATGCAAACTAAAGATCAGAAAAAAATATTTAAAAAATAGAAACAAGAAAATTAACTCAGATCAGACGGCATCATTTGATGATAACTCTTTTTTTGCTTCATTAAAAACAAGTATTGGTGAAAAAAATTATTCAAAATGCAATCTAATAACACATAGAAAGATTCTACATGTTAGGCCTAAAGTTAGAATATAAACTGAAATGAAATGTCTCAAAATGAGTGGTAGTTCAGTCTATAAAAGTTTTCTTTATAGTTGCATTTATATTTCTAAGTTGTGGGCTATACTTCGTAGGTAGTCCATCAATGAAACATTAGCATAGGTTGGAACAATCGCCTGCAATCTTCGGTTCAGCTGAACATATTTTTTCTTTGAAGCTTCTGGTTGATTAACTCCTGCTAGATGACGTTCCAGTTTGATTTCGATGTGATCTTGTTCCAGACGAAAATGGTTGATCAATTTATAAACGGAAGGATGATTGCAATCCACAATTATTAGCCTTAGCGATCACAAATTAGAGTTCCTTTCTAACAAAGCCATATTCGTTTATTTGTATAGGTAAACACAAATAGCTGTGATGTCGTTTGATTGTACCTCCGATTGTTTCATTCTAAACAAGTATTAGCCTTAGCGATCACAAATTAAAGTTCCTTTCTAACCCTGCCATATTCGTTTATCGTACCTGAAATATTTAAGTGCGTCCAATTGTCTGCGCTCTTTTGTTGGGGCTCTTTTGCCGGCGCTCTTATGTCTGCACTCTTTTGTTGTGTGCTCTTTTGACGGGTCACCGTAGAAAAGACATAAATTATATAGATTCTGGTACCAACAACATGATATTTTAATGACAAGCAAAGACATAAAGTATATAGATTTTGGTACCAAGAGATGAAATGTATCCATTATTAATGTCAGAAAAAAATTCTTTTTATTATATACATTACCCATCCACTTTCATAAATTCAAATTTTTTAAATCAAAAGATTATTTTCCATGTCTGTAATGTATGGCAGTTTCTAGCTCACAAGGAACCCTTTTTTTGTCGTTGCTGCAGGGATACCTTCCATGGGAACACACGATCAAGCATCATATGGCATCATGACAAATATTAAATTTCCATGTGAGGAAAAATATCCGAATACTATCTTCACATACAAAAACATAGAATGAAAAAAAAGGAGAAAGTTATTGGCCGAAAAGTCTCTATATTTAACACTTAAAGTATATTTTTAAAATTATTTTTCCACCTACACTGAACTGCCTGGTGTCCTCCACATAGCTGTTGGTACTCAATGCATGTATGGAAGCATCAAACCGGAAGAGAGATAGCTGAAAAATTACAAGCGAAAAATAAAATAAAATTTAAAATAGGACTTTAATCTTTGGCAAAAAGGCAAACAACCTGAGGTGCATGTAATATTGTCACAATGAGAATAACAGTGTATTATGGAATATTAACTGTAAGCATCACTACACTGACATTGTAAACATTCATGTTTTAAAAAAATGTAAAACTTGCTTTACAAAATATAAGCTGGCAAAAGTTACTATTAGTGCTATGTGAAGCAAGATATTGTATACTATTACATATAATAAACATCTAGAAGAGACAATCATATTTACATACCATACACCATCATGAGACAAACAATTATAATTTACTTACCATAAACCCCTGAGAAAAAACAATCATATTTACATTCCATAAACCCCTGAGACAAACAATCATAATTTGCATACCATAAACCCCTGAGACGATCATATTTACATTCCATAAACCATCATGAGGCAAACAACCACATTCCATAAACCATCTTGAGACAAACAGTCACATAAAATAAACAATCATGAGCCAAACAAGCACATATCACAGAACATCATGAGACAAACAATCACATATCATAGAACACCATGAGACAAACAATTATAACTTATATACCATAAACCCCTGAGATAAACAAGCATATTTACATTCCAAAAACCATCATGACACAAACAACCACATTCCACAAACCATCATGAGACAAATAACCACATTCCATAAGCCATCATGAGACAAACAACCACATATCACAGAACATCATGAGGCAAAGAATCATATATCATAAAACATAATGAAACAACAATCACATATCATAGAACATCATGAGACAAACAATCACATATCATAAACCATCATGAGACAAACAACCACATATCATAGAACATCATGAGACAAATAACCACATATCATAGAACATCAGGAGACAAACAACCACATATCACAGAACATCATGAGACAACCACATATCATAAAACATCATGAGACAATCACAATTTACATACCACAAACCCCTAGAGACAAACCATCACAATTTACATACCACAAACCCCTAAAGACAAACAATCACAATGGATAGATCCGAAATGACTAGTTAAGCTCCGCCCCCTTAGAGACAGTAGCTACGAACCCCAAGCTTCCCATTAAAATGGCTGACTCATCACAGGATACAGGCACCGTGTCAGATTCTCTCTCGCGTATTCCCGATCACATTTCACTTAAATACCTTCCTGATCTGAGAAACGTTTCAGTAAAGTGTTGCAAAAGACTGTGATCTACTTTACGCAAGGATATATACACGATATCAAAAGTTTGGAGTTTGAAAATAAGATTCGCGTACAGCGAGACGCTGTCCATCTCTGAAGAGAAGCAGCTAACACACCGTCTGCACATCGAAATTACGGAGGAAAAGTGTTAAGATGCATACTGTTGATGTAAAGCAATGTAAATTTAATGTTTTGTATTTTTTATGAATTATATTTTATATTTGAACTATTTAATACCCTGCAGTAATGGCAACTGTTATAGTACAAGTCATGCAGGTCATGATGTAGCCAATCGATACCGACTATTTAAGTAATGTGCCTTTTTTTTACAATTTAAGTAATGTGGCTTTTTTTTACAATTTAAGTAATGTGGCTTTTTTTACAGTTTGATTTCACATACATTATATGGCGAGCATTCATTTTATCTGGATCCACATACATCCATATTCATTTAGAAATTCATTATATACACACTGTTCAAGAAGTACACGTGGCAAAAACAAATGTTAAATTACGTAATTGGACATATTTGGATGAGGTAAGCTCACATAAGCTGTAATCTCAGACAGCAGCATTTAAGAAAAAAAACAGCAGTATCTGACATTTCTTATCTGCATTTCTTTTACTAATGAATGTGTATGATATTGAAAAATAAATATATATTGTTGCAGTGTCAGTGGATTTTGCTCCCATGTAGTAGGGCTAATTAAGTCCCTATAGGATTTCAAACTACTTAATTTCACCACTGTTCCTGTTTAAAACGACTATATCCAACCTTCCCTGATATCTCTCATCTGCATTGCATGATCCCCATGCACACAGAAGCACCATTTTGTACATATTTACAAAAAATCATGTAAGTCTGTAATGCACCTGTATTCTCACCACAAGTTTGTTTGTGGGTAAAACATGGCGGATGTTACCGTAGCACCGGACGCTCTTATCCGATTGGTCAACATCTGTGGATTTGATTGACAGGTCGGATCTATGCATTTACATACCACAAACCATCAAGAGACAAACCATCACAATTTACATACCACGAACTATCAAGAGACAAAAACATAATTACATACCATAACGACCTCCTACAGACCAAAATATCTGTGTTTAACAGCTGTATGATCAGTAAAATAGCAAAGAATTTGTCTGATGCAAAAATAAGGTTAT
Source organism: Unio pictorum (assembly GCA_030141615.1). Lineage (NCBI taxonomy): Eukaryota > Metazoa > Mollusca > Bivalvia > Unionida > Unionidae > Unio > Unio pictorum. Next base: position 7,698,961 of record JARLTB010000023.1, on the reverse strand, counting down.
GAGTTCCCTCAATAAGAAATATATCTATATTGCTAATTAGCATAATGTACTACAATATCATTATGGCCAATTTGATACAACATGTGCATTATTATACACTATTGTTACGAAATGACCGATATGGCATAGAGGATACACCATACTCCTCTAATCTATATTTTAAGTTTATCAGTCCTATTAATTTTGTCATATAATGTTTGTCGACGTTCTGTATTTCATGAATTATTATTTTTTAGCTCGTTACGCAATATCCGATATGGCGAAGAGGGTACACCATACTCCTCAACGTGAATTGTCCTATACAGCGAGTTGCACGTGCCGCGCGGATAATTCACGCGAATTACTTTTTTACAAGTACGGCCGACTAATATATAAGTACAGTGCAGGGTCTTTTTAAGACAGTGGACATTAGAGCAGACCTCTAAACGTTACCATTTGTCGGATTTTTAGAGCCAAAAAGTTGGGCGAGTTAAATACATTCCTTTTTGGTTTCTTGTTTCAGGTGAATATTCAGTTTCGTAACAGCACGTTTATTTTATTATGTCTTGTGTTATTTTATTATGTATTGTGTTAATTCATTTTTTATTATTTGGGAAACTGTCTATTTTTATATTCAGCTCGCCGGTCGTGTGAATAGATGTGTATTCAAGACCAATGTTGACCGGTGGAATGGAGACGGACAATGAATTACTGTCACACCGGAGGGAAGTGTATTGTTAACACATGTGGTTTGTTTTATTGACTGCTTTATTTTGTAAAACACGAATAGCGTGTTCGTCAGTCAATAAAACCCTACGTTTGCTTCTTTATGTAAAACACGAATAGCGTGTTCGTCAGTCAATAAAACCCTACGTTTGCTTCATTATGTAAAGCACGAATAGCGTGTTAAGTCAATTTGATAATATTATTGGGTTTTCATTGATTATATTTTGCATGTGTGACACAAGTAGTATGTTTATTGTCAATTAACCCTTGTGATATTGATATCGTATCAATAGTCAATATCATGCTACGTTGGTAGTATATGACGGGACATATATAATACAGTAGTGTATATCTATAGAAATAATACAGTAGTGTATAACTATAGAAAAATAGTACAGCAGTGTACAACCATAGATACAGTAGTGTATATCTATAGAAATAATACAGTAGTGTATAACTATAGGAAAATAGTACAGCAGTGTACAACCATAGATTCATTTGTGTGTGTATCGTGTGCTCATTATATATATATATATATATATCTATCATGATTTTTCTTTTTTAATATAATTTGTATTTGAACAAACGTGTTTGTTATTTCTTCAAAACCCAACCTAATCTCAAAGGGTCGGCTCGACTACGTTACAATTTTGGAGGCAGCGGTGGGATTGTACTTTCTATCCGAGCAAACTTTTGGATTGTTAGTTTGAGCTTTGATATCCAACAAGTGTCGGGGAAAGCCTTTGAGACAGGAGTGGTTTGAGAAATACTATTGTACATTTCATTGTAAACGAAACTGAATTTGATTTTCCCTTAGATAAACAGGTTAATTTAGTGACGCTCGTTTGAAGCGAACAGTTATCTAAAATCATGTCGTCCACTAGTGAATTGTTAGAGCTTGGTAAGAAATTGGGGTATGAGGGGGACGCTTTACGGCAGTTTATCAAGGACGAACAAAATAGAGAACGAGATCGACGCGCCGAAGAACGGGAGGCAGAACGCGAAAAATTAGAATTAAACGCACGCATCGAAAAGGAAAGACAGGAGGCAGAACGCGAAAAATTAGAATTAAACGCACGCATCGAACGGGAGGCAGAACGCGAAAAACTAGAATTAAACGCACGCATTGAAAAGGAAAAGTTTCAACGTGAACAGGAAGCAGAGCGCGAGAAATTAGAAGTTAGTTCGCGGATCGAAAGGGAAAAGCTGGAGTTAGAAAGGTCTAGACTAGAGAACGATAGGGTATTTCAATCGAGTAAATTCAAAAAGCCACAACTCCCAGCATTTGAAGAATATAAAGATGACTTAGATAGTTACCTGTTGAGATTTGAGAGATATGCTACTGCGCAAAATCTCCGAAAAGAAGATTGGGCATTACACCTGAGCACTTTATTAAAAGGTAGGGCTTTAGAAGTGTACTCAAGGATACCAAGTGCAGAGGCATCTAACTACGATTTGTTAAAGGATGCATTACTGAAAAGGTTTGAACTTACTGAAAAGGGTTTCAGGGAAAAATTCCGATCTAGTAAGCCAGAAAAGGGAGAAAACTTTGACCAATTTGTATACCGGATATCTAATTACCTATTCCGTTGGTTAACTTGCGGGGGAGTCGCAAAAACTTACGAAGCAGTATGTGATTTTCTTGTCAGAGATCAATTGCTTGCAGTATGTAGTAAGGAACTATTCCAATACTTAAAAGAGAAAACCATTAATAAGTCAAGCGAGATGGCAAAACAAGCAGATATTTTCGCTGATGCGCACGGAGGGGTTATGAATGTGATAGTCCGGGACACGAGGGGTCCTAAGGAAAGTAAGCAGGTCAATTTAGATAAAACTAATTTTGGGAGGGGTTTACCACAAAACCAAAAGGGTGAGTTAGTTAGGTTAGATCAGAGGGGACCTAGAAGTCAAGATAGACAGAGAAAACAATGTTTCAGTTGCGGGGAATGGGGTCATATGTCTAGTGCATGTCCGAAGCGTAAAAAGGATTTACCAAAGGCGGTAGGGGTATCGTATATGGTAGGCTCTTCAGCTTGTGTAGAAAGCAATAAGAGTAGCTCCAATCAAAAGGCATCAAACGTATCAATACAGTGTGAGGGATTAGTGAATGGGGTTAGGGCCTCAGTACTTAGAGACACGGGGTGTAATACAGTGGTTGTTAAGCAAAGTTTGGTAAGGCCGGATCAATACCTTGGGGAAACTGTATCTGTCAGATTGATGGATAATACCGCAGTACAAGTGCCGACTGCATGCGTACATATCGAAACACCTTATTTGACAGGCACAGTGACAGCATGTTGTGTACAGCAACCTCTGTATGATCTGATTGTAGGTAATATAGAAGGGGTAGCGAATTTCGTTGTGCCAGGCAAAGCAGCGGCTGATGTTCCAACTTCCATGGCTGCTGAAACTAGGTCACATATATCTAAGAGTAAGAAGCCTTTGCCAAAACTAAAAGTACCAGATGCCATACCGATGATAGATAAAAGGACACTAATTGAAGAGCAAAATAAAGACGAGTCGTTGTCAATAATCAGAAATAAAGCCGCGTCAGGGGAAGTCATAAAATGTAAAGGTGGGGGTAGCTACAGGTTCAAATATCTCGATAATGTCTTGCATAGGGAGCATACTACTCGTGAAGGTCGACGGTTTACACAGGTAGTAGTGCCTCGGGACTATAGACCGCATGTGTTGAAGTTAGCACACGAGTCGACGATGGGGGGTCACCTGGGTTCTACAAAAACCAAAGACCGTGTATGTGCAGAATTTCATTGGCCAGGGGTTCACGGGGATGCAACTAGGTATTGCAAATCATGCGACATTTGTCAGAAAACGCAGTACAAAGGGAAAGTGAAACGCGTACCTATCGGTAAAATGCCTTTAATTGAAACTCCGTTCAAACGCGTGGCGATAGATATTATTGGTCCATTATCACCTCTTACAGACCGCAAGAATAGGTACATCTTGACTATGGTTGATTATGCAACCAGGTATCCGGAAGCCGTCGCTCTACCATCCATCGAAACTGAGCGAGTAGCCGAAGCCCTAGTAGAAATGTTCAGTAGATTAGGGATTCCGGAGGAGATTCTGACAGACTGTGGGTCACAGTTCACATCAGAACTCATGGCAGAAGTTAGTAGGCTTCTATCAATCAAACAATTATGGACAACTCCATATCACCCAATGTGCAACGGGCTGGTTGAGAAGTTCAATGGAACACTCAAACAAATGTTGCGACGGATGTGTGCAGAGCGTCCGAACGATTGGGATAGATATCTCCATGCAGTATTATTTGCATATCGAGAGATTCCTCAGGAGAGTCTAGGGTTTTCACCATTTGAACTTTTATACGGAAGAACGGTGCGAGGGCCAATGAAAATTTTGAGACAATTATGGTCAGATGACGAAACAAATGACGAGATTCGAACGACATATCAGTACGTATGTGATTTGAAGGACAAGTTGAGAGAGACTTGTGCAATAGCCCATGAAACGTTAAGGCAAGCTAGTAGTCGCGCAGCTCGCTACTATAATTCAAAAGCGCGTGATCGAAAATTTAAAAAGGGTGACAGAGTTTTGGTTCTACTGCCAACCGAGAGAAACAAATTAATGTTACAGTGGAAAGGTCCATATACCATTAGAGATGAAAAGGGAGGCATGGATTATACCATCGATGTAGGTGGAAAGACCCGTATGTTTCATGCTAATTTATTGAAACGGTACTACGATCGGACAAATGCAAAGCCAGACCAAGGAATTTTAAACGTAGTCGGGGTAGCCATCATTGAGGAGGATGAGGAACAAGAGTCAGTTCCAGGTCTTAATTTGAGTGGGTTACTGGAGTGCGACATGGGAAAGACTGTATTCAATATGAGTCCCGATCTGACTGAGTAACAGAGAAAGCAGGCTCAGGATCTCATCAATGACTATCCCGATGTGTTCTCGAACAAACCTGGTAAGACAGATGTGCTAGAGCATAGGATTAAACTTACATCGCATGAACCATTTCGAGTTAAGGGGTACCCAATGCCTCATGCATCCAAAGATATCATTGAAAAGGAAGTTGAAGAAATGCTTAAATTAGGAGTGATAGAGAAATCGTGCTCACCGTATGCATCACCTGTTGTCCTGGTGAAAAAGAGTGACGGCACAAACAGATTCTGTATAGACTTCCGCCAACTGAACGCGCGAACGGTATTTGATGCCGAACCCATACCGGACATTGAAAGTATTTTTGTCCGTATGGCGGGGCACAAATATGTCACGAGACTGGATCTGACAATGGGATATTGGCAGATACCCTTGTCAGAGGAAACGAAAGAAATGACTGCGTTCGCCACCGGAAGTGGATTGTACCAATTTCGTGTTTTACCGTTCGGGTTGGTAAACGCCGGGGCTTGCGCTGTAAGACTAATGCGTAAAGTGATGCAGGGATTGCAGCATGTAGAAACCTACATTGACGACATCTTTATATTTAGTGATACGTGGGAAGAGCACCTGCGTGACATTGCTCAAGTTCTAGATCGATTACGTAAAGCTAAGTTGACTGCAAAACCTACTAAATGCAACGTGGGGTATAGGAGTTTAGAGTGTTTGGGACACGTAGTTGGGAGGGTAAACGAGTTGAGACCCGACCCCAAGAAAATTGCAGCAATCAGGGATTCATTGCCACCCACGTCAAAGAAGCAAGTTAGGTCATTTATCGGGCTGGCAGGGTATTATCGAAAATTCATCCCTAACTTTGCAGCCATAGCCAGTCCTTTAACGGACCTAACCAAAAAGGGTCAGCCAAATAAAGTTCAATGGGGAGATAATCAAGACAGGGCTTTTAACACCTTAAAAAAATTGCTAACAGAAGCCCCCGTACTTAAGTTGCCCGAACTGAACAAAACATTCATCTTGAGAACCGATGCTTCAGAGTTGGGACTAGGGGCGGTTTTATTACAGGAACAAGATGGAATCAAGCTCCCAGTCGCCTACGCCAGCAGGAAATTACTTCCAAGAGAAAAGAATTTCTCGGTAATAGAGAAAGAGTGTTTAGCAGTAGTGTGGGGAATAGATAAATTCCAAACCTACCTCCAGGGCCGAGAATTGAATCTGGAAACAGATCATCAACCTCTACTTTACCTCAATAAGGCAAAGATTAATAATTCACGGTTGATGCGATGGGCCTTGTTGTTACAGCCTTATAGATTCCGAATCGAGGCAATCAAAGGTACGGAAAATGTAGGTGCGGATTATCTCAGTAGACATCAATTATCTGGTTACCCATATCGTGTAATTTCGGGGTTTTTAAAGTAAATATACTTTTTTTAGGGGGGAGGTGTGTTACGAAATGACCGATATGGCATAGAGGATACACCATACTCCTCTAATCTATATTTTAAGTTTATCAGTCCTATTAATTTTGTCATATAATGTTTGTCGACGTTCTGTATTTCATGAATTATTATTTTTTAGCTCGTTACGCAATATCCGATATGGCGAAGAGGGTACACCATACTCCTCAACGGGAATTGTCCTATACAGCGAGTTGCACGTGCCGCGCGGATAATTCACGCGAATTACTTTTTTACAAGTACGGCCGACTAATATATAAGTACAGTGCAGGGTCTTTTTAAGACAGTGGACATTAGAGCAGACCTCTAAACGTTACCATTTGTCGGATTTTTAGAGCCAAAAAGTTGGGTGAGTTAAATACATTCCTTTTTGGTTTCTTGTTTCAGGTGAATATTCAGTTTCGTAACAGCACGTTTATTTTATTATGTCTTGTGTTATTTTATTATGTATTGTGTTAATTCATTTTTTATTATTTGGGAAACTGTCTATTTTTATATTCAGCTCGCCGGTCGTGTGAATAGATGTGTATTCAAGACCAATGTTGACCGGTGGAATGGAGACGGACAATGAATTACTGTCACACCGGAGGGAAGTGTATTGTTAACACATGTGGTTTGTTTTATTGACTGCTTTATTTTGTAAAACACGAATAGCGTGTTCGTCAGTCAATAAAACCCTACGTTTGCTTCTTTATGTAAAACACGAATAGCGTGTTCGTCAGTCAATAAAACCCTACGTTTGCTTCATTATGTAAAGCACGAATAGCGTGTTAAGTCAATTTGATAATATTATTGGGTTTTCACTGATTATATTTTGCATGTGTGACACAAGTAGTATGTTTATTGTCAATTAACCCTTGTGATATTGATATCGTATCAATAGTCAATATCATGCTACGTTGGTAGTATATGACGGGACATATATAATACAGTAGTGTATATCTATAGAAATAATACAGTAGTGTATAACTATAGAAAAATAGTACAGCAGTGTACAACCATAGATACAGTAGTGTATATCTATAGAAATAATACAGTAGTGTATAACTATAGGAAAATAGTACAGCAGTGTACAACCATAGATTCATTTGTGTGTGTATCGTGTGCTCATTATATATATATATATATCTATCATGATTTTTCTTTTTTAATATAATTTGTATTTGAACAAACGTGTTTGTTATTTCTTCAAAACCCAACCTAATCTCAAAGGGTCGGCTCGACTACGTTACAACTATAATTATTTTTCTTTTGCTTTTCAATGATTACCATATAAATAACAATTTAAACATTAAACCAAAATAATAAAATTCGTAACTGTAAGAAAACAATTGTTTCCAACTTTAAAAAAGCTGCATTGTATTTAAGAAATATTGTTCCTTTTAAAATGCAAAAAATTCAAACTATCATTCTGTGTGTTTGTACACAAAAAGTCTGAAATTAAGGTGATCTTGAATATTATGCTGACTTTGTTAAGCTGTCCAATTCCTGTGAATTATATATATATATATTTCAAAACCCCTCTATACACATTATGCATGTATCGATACCATTTCCATTTATGACCTGCTGTGATAAGAGTTTTTTCTAGTAAAATCCCCATTTCAAAAGAGACACCACGCAGATTAGTAGTTTTAAGATTTCAAGATGACTGTCACACTAGATATCTTAGGGGCACAATTTCTATTTAGTAGCAAATAGACCTTGTTATGAACAAGTTTATTAAGATTTCATGGCAAACCTTCCAGTCATTTAGGAGAGTGATAACGAGCTTGTGTTAACAGATACCAAGCAATCCTCAGAGTTATAGATGAGGCATATGTTAACTTGTGTTAACAGATGAAAGGCAATCATCCCAGTTGTTCAGGAGTGTGATAACAAACTTGTGCTAACAGATGCAGGGTAAAAAACCACTGCAGAAACTGGCTTATCAACAGCTAGAAGAGTTCGACAAACAGTCTAAATGTCTACTGGTTGATCTATGGTCTAGACTAGCCAGTAGACTTTTAGTCTCTTTGAGGGTCTGTTGTTAGTTGAACTATACTGGACATAGACTATCTAGAAGATGTTTAGTCCCTTCGAAGACATACTTATACTAGACAATGGGAAACACCTCTTACAGCTAACTCCCTCTAGTACCCAGCAGGTGGCTACCATTATGCCCTGTTTAAACTGGTTTTTTATGTGAACGACACCAAAATGGATGCTTGCATTGCTGGGAAGAGTGGGATGGGTTATCTGTAATGTGATCAGGTAAGCATTGTAAGTTTTATCCGAGAAACACAATTAACCAGAAATTTGTTTTCTGTCAAATACTTTTCCTGACCAAGTTACAATAGGAGAATAGATAAGAGGATGAATTAATGCTCAGCATCTGCCTGAGTCACCCAGTAGGAAAAGGTGATAACCAACTAGATCAAGGGATGAATATGTGTGATTTTCATGGAAATTCTCCCAGTAATTTAACAAAAGGTGATAACCAACTAGATCAAGGGATGAATATGTGTGATTTTCATGGTAATTCTCCCAGTAATTTAACAAAAGGTGATAACCAACTAGATCAAGGGATGAATGTGTGTGATTTTCATGGCAATCCTCCCAGTAATCTAACAAAAGGTGGCAACCAACTAGATCAAGGGATGAATGTGTGTTTGTTTCATGGCAATTCTCCCAGTAATTTAACAGTGGTGGCAACCAACTAGATCAAGGGATGAATGTGTGTTTGTTTCATGGCAATTCTCCCAGTAATTTAACACTAGTGATAACCAACTAGATCAAGGGATGAATGTGTGTGATTTATTTTCATGGCAATCCTCCCAGTAATTTAACAAAAGGTGGCAACCAACTAGATCAAGGGATGAATATGTGTGGGTTTCATGGCAATCCTCCCAGTAATTTAGTAGTAGTGATAATAAAATTGTACTAATGAATGGACAGATGTTCAAAGAACAAGGGCCGTCACATAAGATTTTCAATCCATATATATTTCTGCTTTTGAGACAATGAAATAATTTTGCAGCTTGGGATCACTAGATAGGTCACCTTTTTATTTTTCTGTTGTTTTTTCTTGGAGAAATACAAGCCAATGTCCACATTAGGCTCATCAAAAGAGGCTGGAGCATGATGACGAGACTTTTCTGTGTTTTGAACATCCAGGTATTCACTCAACAAGAGTTGTAACTGTGGAAGAAAAAGCACAAATAAAATAATTTGAAGATACCAAACAAAAGTGCAGTCCTAACCATTTTTATTTCAAAAAGAATGAATTATCAAAGTAGTTACATGAAGATTCTAAATGTAGTGAACATAAATAAAAATTAAGACAAAAAACATGTCTTGACTTCAATGATTTAGTTAAAATATATATAATGCTTGTGCCTACACATGATGGAAAAACAGTTTTTGACATTACTGGTAATTCTACTAGTTGTAACCCACTAATGATGGAAAAAGTTTTTGAAATTAGTGGTACATGTAAATCTATTGATGTTTCTGGTAATTCTACTAGTTTGTGCCTACTCATGATGGAAAAATAGTTTCTGACATTACTAATAATTCTACCAGTTTGTGCCCACACATGCCGGAGAAACTGGTAATTCTACCAGTCTGTGCCTACACATGATGGAAAATTGGAAAATAGTTTTTAACATTATTGGTAATTCTACCAGTTTGTGTCTACACGTGATGGAAAAACTGGCAATTCAACCAGTCTGTGCCTAAACAATTCGGAAACACAGTTTTTGACATTACTGGTAATTTTATTAGTTTGTGCCTAAACAATATGGAAATAGTTTTTGACATTACTGGCAATTCTACCAGTCTGTGCCTAAACAATATGGAAAAACAGCTTTTGACATTATTGGTAATTCTACAATTTCTAGCCCACACAATGATGGAAAAAAAAACCCGTTTTTGACATTAGTGGAAAATCTATTCTGCGAGTTTACATGATGGAATTTTTAAAAATATATTTTAGGTAATTATACCAGTTTGTGCCTATTCATGATGAAATAGTTTTTGACATTACTGATAATTATACTAGATTGTGTCAACATATGATGGAAAAATGGTTTATACTGGTGTACACTTATTATGTTGAGTTCATGTGGACAGAATTAACCCAGATACAAATTATGGCTATCTTAAACTAAGTAACAATAAAGGGCAAAAGATGACTTGTGGATAACTAGGTGTGGCTAATTAAGTGTGGCTAATTAGGTGTCGATAACTAGGTGGGACTAATTAGGCTTGGGATAACTAGGTGTGGATAATTAGGTGTGGATAACTAGGTGTGGATAATTAGGTGTGGACAACTAGGTGAGGATAATTAGGTGTGGATAACTAGGTGTGGATAATTAGGTGTGGACAACTAGGTGAGGATAATTAGGTGTGGATAACTAGGTGTGGATAATTAGGTGTGGATAACTAGGTGTGGATAATTAGGTGTGGATAACTAGGTGTGGATAATTAGGTGTGGACAACTAGGTGAGGATAATTAGGTGTGGATAACTAGGAGTGGATAACTTAGATAATTAGGTGTGGATAACTGGGTGTGGAGAACTACTTATGAATAACTAGGTGTGGATAACTAGGTGCAGGCTAACTAGATGTAGCTAGAGGCCACTGTATTAAGTAGAGATGAAAGACTGCCTGGAGAAGTGCCAAAGTGTTGTGTGCATGGAAAGCCTTGGTAGTTGAAGTGACCAAGCTGGGAAAGTTTGTCAAGCATCATATGAAATGTCAAGTAAACATTGGCCATATGTATGAGAATGTCATTAAAGTGTTTGCCTATAAAGAGAAATGTCATTATAGTGTCTGTCTATAAGAGAAATGTCATTATTGTGTTTGACTATAAAGAGAAATATCATAAAAGTGTTTGCCTATAATGAGAAATGTCATTATAGTGTCTGACTATAAGAGAAATGTCATTATAGTGTTTGACTATAAAGAGAAATATCATAAAAGTGTTTGCCTATAAAGAGAAACGTCATTATAGTGTTTGACTATAAGAAAAATGTCATTATAGTGTTTGACTATAAAGAGAAATATCATAAAAGTGTTTGACTATAAGAGAAATGTCTTTATAGTGTCTGACTATAAGAGAAATGTCATTATTGTGTTTGACTATAAAGAGAAATATCATAAAAGTGTTTGCATATAAAGAGAAACATCATTATAGTGTTTGACTATAAGAAAAATGTCATTATAGTGTTTGACTATAAAGAGAAATATCATAAAAGTGTTTGCCTATAAAGAGAAACGTCATTATAGTGTTTGACTATAAGAGAAATGTCATTATAGTGTTTGACTATAGGGATAAATGTCATTATAGTTTTTTGACTATAAGAGAAATGTCATTATAGTGTCTGACTATAAGAGAAATGTCATTATAGTGTTTGACTAAGAAAAATTTCATTATAGTGTCTGACAATATGAGAAATGTCATTACAGTGTTTGACTATAAGAGAAATGTCATTGTAGTGTTTGACAATTTCATTATAGTGTCTGACAATATGAGAAATGTCATTACAGTGTTTGACTATAAGAGAAATGTCATTGTAGTGTTTGACTATAAGAAACATGTCATTGTAGTGTTTGACTATAACAGAAATGTCATTATAGTGTCTGACTATAGGGATAAATATCATTATAGTATTTGACTACAAGAGAAATGTCATTATAGTGTTTGATTATAAGAGAAATGTCATTATAGTGTTTGACTATAAGATAAACGTCATTATAGTGTTTTGCTTTCTAATACAATGACATTGAGTTACTGAATCTTCCAAATAATTATTTATTTGTTCATCTCCATTAGATCCATACTATGCATCTTCGTATTTATTTAAGTGTCCTGTTACATCTTTTTTTTAACAATCATTATTGTGCGAGGATAATACAGTTTTCACTGTCACTCACGTGTTTGTTATTGCTCAAATCCCATTCCGTTTCAAAGGGTGATACCTCAGTTACATTAGTCACATAACATTAAAACATCGGACAATCACATAACATTAAATTGTGGTCAGTCACATAACATTAAAACATGGAAAGTCCCCCATATTAAAAAACATGAACAGTTACATAACATGTAAACAGGGTCAGTAACATAACATTTAACAATGGACAGTCACATAACATTAAATTATGGTCAGTCACATAACATTTAAACATGGTCAGTAACCTAACATTAAAATGTGGACAGTCCAGTCACATAACACTAAAACATTATCAGTCACATAACATTAGAATATGGTCAGTCATATAACATTAAAAAAACACGGTCAGTCACATAACATTTAGGCATTGACAATCACATAACATTAAAACATGGACAGTCCCATCACATTACAAAAAACAGGGTCAGTCACATAACATTTAAGCGTGGGCAGTCACATAACATTAAAACATGGTCAGTCATATGACAGTCGAGCATGGACAGTCACAAAACATTAAAAAAACATGGTCAGTCATATGACAGTCAAGCATGGGCAGTCACATAACATTAAAACATGGTCAGTCATATGACAGTCGAGCATGGACAGTCACAAAACATTAAAAAAACATGGTCAGTCATTTGACAGTCAAGCATGGACAGTCAAAAAACATTAAAACATGGTCAGTCATATGACAGTCAAGCATGGACAGTCACAAAACATTCAAAAACTAAAAGATCTTCCTAAGACTGGAAATTCTTGATTTTTAAGATTGCAATAAAAGCATATAGAATATGAACTTCTGATTACCTAGGGGACATAAGTTGTAGCAAACTTGATAAAATGTGGTAAGCTAACAAGAAGTGTCTATGATGTGGGCAAATTTATTAAAATTAAATTAAGTTTGAATTGTTCTTCTAAAATTTAATACTAAAATAGCTTAACCAAAAATCCATTGAGTCCTGAACATTGAAGCTGTGTGCCTTATATGTCATTAAAGACTTCCAGATGATATTTATTGCTATGAACTTTTACAATGGTAGTCAGGTACTATACATGGTGAAGAAAAGAGTATGCCAGTACTCATCTCAAGTACACCAAAATATGTTGTAAGATTTATTTGCAAAGTGCATAGCTTTCATGGTGACATCACAGTGTTCAACATTCAATCTGGTCTGTACTGGCTCAGATCTTTAGGTCGATCTTGTCCAAAATGTACAAATAAATGACTATTGATTGTGCTTTTTAAATTTATTTTATTCTTTCTAAGAATAAGATTCATAAAGTGGAATCAAAGCCATAGCTGGAGTACATCACAAATAACGTGTTTATTGTTACAAACGTTTGGCTTTCCCAGAAGGATGAACTCTTGACCTCCATCCAGGATTCTGTTTTGCATTGTAATTTAGACTTATTACTGATGTTTTGAGAAAGAAAAGCCATTCATGCCTTAACACTTGAGAAGTCAAGCTGTTTTATGTTTTGACCAGCTTTGGGCTATTTTATTTTTTTCAAATTATTTGGATTTTCAAGTAATTGTTTTCCCTGTAAATACTAGTGCTCTAAATTAATTCTTGGACAAGGACATTTAACAACATTTATACAGAATTCAAAAACTGGAATATTATTTTCTGTAATTCAACATGAGACTGTTGGCACTGCAGCACTTCACAAGGTACAACTGACATCATCTTACATTTTGGATTTTGCACGGAGTAAAACTCAGTTTCATTAAGGACTTTTCATTACTAGGTCTTCTAATTTTAATTCTTTGATTAATTTTAGATTTGATTCCTAAATCTAAGTTCTTTTTTTCATTTTTACCTTGTTTTTCTAGGGAAATAAATTATTTGTTAAATTTTACAAAGCTTGTTGTCTTCATTCTTTTCTGTTACATTTTGTAAGAGCTTGAACACGTAACCAGGCATGTCTAATCAAATTCCATCAAAGGGCATCAACTACTGAAATAGTTGGTTCTGAATGCCAATATGACCCGTACATCTATTACTATGGTACTAGACAATGTTCTAGCTGTACAATGTCATATCAAGAATTGGTCTATCTGTGGATAAACTGCTATATTGTTATATTTATTTTCCTGCGATCATGTATTCAGAACAAGTGTCTTCAATTTTGTGCATTAAAATAAAAGAAAATTGTTAAAAAATGCATTTTTAGCAACTATTTGCTACAATTTAGTGCAGAATAGGTCTCATTGTCATATGCCATGGAAGACAATCTGCTATGCTCCATTTATCAACTGTGGCCACCTGTAAAGAAATTTCCTCAACTTAGTGGGTTTAAGCCCATCAGCCACAGGTATCAATTTAACTTAGTGTGTTAATGCCCATCAGTCACAGGTATCAAGGAAACTTAGTGGGTTAATGCCCATCAGCCACAGGTATCAAGGGAACTTAGTGTGTTAATGCCCATCAGTCACAGGTATCAAGGGAACTTAGTGGGTTAATGCCCATCAGTCACAGGTATCAAGGGAACTTAGTGTGTTAATGCCCATCAGTCACAGGTATCAAGGAAACTTAGTGTGTTAATGCCCATCAGTCACAGGTATCAAGGGAACTTAGTGTGTTAATGCCCATCAGCCACAGGTATCAAGGGAACTTAGTGTGTTAATGCCCATCAGCCACAGGTATCAAGGGAACTTAGTGTGTTAATGCCCATCAGTCACAGGTATCAAGGGAACTTAGTGTGTTAATGCCCATCAGTCACAGGTATCAAGGGAACTTAGTGGGTTAATGCCCATCAGTCACAGGTATCAAGGGAACTTAGTGGGTTAATGCCCATCAGCCACAGGTATCAAGGGAACTTAGTGGGTTAATGATCATGGCTTGTGATGCTGAATAGGTCTCAATGAAACTGATTCTATGTTTATTAACAAGACATTGATTAATAGAGGATAGACAATATTTGTGGTGGTGGAACACAAAAATTTACTATTTCATTTAATTTAGATTTATGGTGTCACTCTTCTAGTTAGGATATCTAATGCTTTCAGAAAAATCCAGTCATGGGACCAGAATTGTTGAATATACAGATGTATTACACACATAATTTGAATCTGCTCAATTAGTCATGTATTTACTACAAAAGTTTTCAAAGTATATCAAAGGTTTCAATTCTAAAACAAAAGGTTATTTCTATATTCTTGTTCATGCATTCTACAAGTACTGTCTTGTGAATTAGACAGCCAATGAACTTAGGGAAGGCTTGTGGAATGGACTGCCAAGGAAATCCATATTTAGCTCAATGGAGCTACAAAGAGACTCCTCTCCTAGGCCAATTTAGAACCTCGGCAAATAGACAGCTGAATGACTGAAACTGAATGAGGACTAAACAAAGTCTGTTTGCAGCATCTGAACAATGGCAAAGGGGCTAGCTTGGATTAATTTCATCAGTCATATATTCAGAATCAACTGAAAAGGAATGTAACATGTTTTGCTGGCTAAAACTACAGAATATATTTTGGACAATGAAGGCAATGCAAAGAGACAGTTTTAAGGTTCGAGTTATGTAAGAAATTGTGACCTATTGGTAAGCATTTTGGACACAGGATAACAAAGTCTTGGGTGCAAGTCACAACCTAGTCAAAACTGGATCTCTTTTGCTCAAGACGTTTAATCATAATTACTAGAACTGTGAAAGGGCAACAACATCAGCTGGGTGGCAATACAGACTGACATATGGTATGATACAATGAGTATATCAGTGGCTTCATAACATGAAAACTGCAATACACATTGGCCCATTGATCATACAGCCTTACTCATACTCTATCTCTGACTCAATACAAATTTTGACATCTGATTGGCTGTGAAAGTCTGACTTATGATTGGCCAATTATTGAAGATATTCTAATGTCCGATTCTCTGCATTTCAAATCAATGACCAATAAGGCATTAGAATTTTAAGTCTGAGTTTCAGCATCATAATGTTTTTCAAAATTCAACCAAGCTTTAATGCATACAATTTTATTTGCTTTGTAACACTTTAATTTGGACCTTTATTAACGACTTATGCTCTGGTTGTCTTATGCCCTGATTGACTTATGCCCTGCTTGACTTGTGCACTGGTTGACTTATGCCCTGGTTTAAAAGCTAAAAACTGAAATCCTAAAGAAAATGTTATCATACATACCACACCCTGTATCTTGGACCAGACATCTTTCATGTCATACATGTACTCTGACTTAATGTGGAGACCAGAGTTCTGAAAATATATTTTTTTAAAACATGAACAGGTACATAAGCATGTAAGTTTCCATCATTAAACCTTTGTAATTGTAATATTAATAATATGAACAAACTTGATTCATAACAGGAACTGTATTATAATAAATGATCTTATAACAAGTCTGACAAAGAAATATCTTACAATTCTACTGACACATAATGAAACAAGACCTATGACCATACTTGGTTTTTAACATGAACATTCAAAGAGGGGCAAATGTGTCTCAAGTTTCTCAAACACCTTTCCTAAAATTATAGTCTAATAGTCCTTTGTTAAACAAGATTTATTGGAACTAACTGTAACACGTCTTCATTCAACAATGGACATATGTATTAATTTCAGTATTTGTATGTGTGCATTACATATTGATCTGAATATAGCTTTCATAGTGCAATCACATTTTACAATGAAATTTAGTAAAATTCTCAGTTATAACAAAAAACCTGAATTAACAAGTGCCATTATGTACTTGCTCATAAGTCTGAGCCAACTGAAAACATCACAGACCTAATTATGTCACTTCATAATACACTGGTAATTCAGAGTCTATGTTATTTGCAACAGGTCCTTACTTTAATTTTATGTGCAAGAGTATATGGTATGTATAATTCCCTGGCAATCTAAAACTTTATATCTACATTTTCTATTAGGCAAAACTCATACCAGGCCCAATGCTATATCACTAAGGTTTATTACATACCAGGCTTCCTTCTGAAAATCATGCAACTGTCAATTACAATAGAATCTTTCAAAAATCATGTAACTGTCAATTACCATAGAATCTTTCAAAAATCATGTAACTATCAATTACAATATAATCTTTCAAAAATTCATCTAACTAAATTATCATATAATCCTTCACAAATTCAAGTAACTGTCAATTACAACAGAATCCTTCAAAAATCATACAACTGTCAATTACAACAGAATCCTTCAAAATTCATTTAACTGTCAATTACAATAGAATCTTTCAAAACTTCATGTAACTGTCAATTTCAATAGAATCATTCAAAAATTCATGCAACTGTCAATTACAATTGAATCCTTCAAATTTCATGAAACTGTCAATTACAATAGAATCCTTTAAAAAGTCAGGTAACTATTATAACAATAGAATCCTTTGAACATCGATGTAACTGTCAATTACAATACAATCCTTAAAAAAATTCATGTAACTATCATTTACAACAGAATCTTTGACAAATTCATGTCACTCTCAATTATAATAGAATCCTTTGAAAATTCATATAATGTCAATTACACTAGAACTTTTTTAAAATTCACGTAAATGTCAAATACAACAAAATCCTTCAAAACTTTAATTTAACCGTCAATTGCAATATAATCCTTAAAAAATATCATGCAACTATCAATTACAATAAAATCATTCAAAAATTCATGTAACTGTCAATTAAAATGGAATCCTTCAAGAAATATCTGTCAGAACAGAATGCTTAAAAAAAAATCATGCAACTATAAACAATACTGAGGTTCCATTGAAATCATTTCGCTTGATATAGTGTACAATAAGTTACAAGAAATTAAATTTAAACAACCAAATTATGGAAAGAACAAAAGTAAAATAAATAATTTATTGTCATTGACCTAAATATCCAAACAATGAAAGTTACTTTACTATTTGTTTTGACAAGGTGTGTACTAAAAAGGGACCCCAGGTGGTTGAGTGGTATTAAGTGATCACCTTTATCACCCAATGCCATCGCACCTCTGACTGCATGGGTTCATTGTCTCAGGGCTCAGCCAATGTGGGTATGTGGAAAAGTCTGCCAGTAGCATCTCATGCATTGGTGGTTCTTACCTGGGTTTTCCTAGGTTTTTCCTAAATCAGTTTTAATGGCTGCCATGTATAGCCTATTGTGCACTGAAAAATGGCATTAAACCAACAACAACATAATGAACTAATAAAATTTAAAATATTTTCCTTTAATATTTTGTCCATAAAATGAAAACAGGATTGTGTATTATTGTGCTTGTTACAGAATTGAGAACTCAACTTGTCTGTCATAGGATTTTGTATTCAAATTGTCACTGGATTGTATATGTGTTCTTGCCACAGGGTTGTGTATATAATGTTCTTGTCACAGAATTGTATATTCAATGTGATTATCATAGGATTGCATATTTAATGTGCTTGTCACAGGAATGTGTATTTAATGTTGTTGTCACAGGATTGTGTATATAATGTGCTTGTCACAAGATCGTGTATATAATGTTCTTGTCACAAGATTGTGTATATAATGTTCTTGTTACATTATTGTGTATTCAATGTGCTTGTCACAGGATTGTGTCTTTAATGTTATTGTCACAAGATTGTGTATATAATGTGCTTGTCAAATGATTGTGTATTCAATGTGCTTGTCACAGGATTCTGTATGTAATGTTATTGTAACAAGATTGTGTATATAATGTTCTTGTCACAGGATTGTGTATATAACGTGCTTGTCACAAGATTGTGTATATAATGTTCTTGTCACAGGGTTGTGTATTTAATGTTCTTGTCACAGGATTGTGTATATAATGTTCTTGTCACAGGGTTGTGTATATAATGTGCATGGTAAAGAGTCGTGTATTCAATGTGCTTGCCAAGTTCTGTGCTGGTCAGTATTGGTCAAGGTAACTAGGTTAAATATGTCCTTGCTTGCCTATAAGATCACTTACATTCATAATATAAGATCACTTACATTCATAATGTAAAGGTTGTTCTTGACAACACAATGTATTGCTGAAAAATATATTCATATTTTCTTTTCCATGAAAATCCTTTTATTTATTTTAAAATACTTGAATCAATCTCAATACTAAAAGTCTTAATATAGTGATAATTGTTTTAAATACATAAATGACCTTGATAATTTAGACTGGCACAGCAATTTAATTATAGAATAGGTATAACAAATGATCAACTGCATCCAATATATGGTCATCAGAGGAAAATTTGTCAATGAATAAAAATGAAACAACAAGATATTGTGAAACTGACATGTCAGAAATGTTGACCTTTTCATCACAGAGAAATTACAACCCATAATGACCTGCAGACATGTTTTACACTGCATTGCATCAAGTTAATCACTTTTAATGAGAATGGGTACAGTCTAATCAAGTGAATCACTTTTAATGAGAATTGGTACAGTCTAATCAAGTGAATCACTTTTAATGAGAATGGGTACAGTCTAATCAAGTGAATCACTTTTAATGAGAATGGGTACAGTCTAATCAAGTGAATCACTTTTAATGAGAATGGGTACAGTCTAATCAAGTGAATCACTTTTAATGAGAATGGGTAGTCTAATCAAGTTAATCACTTTTAATGAGAATGGGTACAGTCTAATCAAGTCCTTAGATATATCATAATGAATAATTGCAAGCTGTGGAGCATATCAGCAGTTCAAGCTGTGGAGCATATCAGCAGTTTTTATTGATGACATCATCCTCATTTTAATCCATGAAAAACAATTTCACAATCAGACATGTACTGATGCAATTTTGTTAACATTTAAACTTAAAGCTTTTATTTGACATCATGATACTTTGGTAGCTGGATATTTGCTTACTATTAAAACTTATTATAGATTTTGATTTTGATAATATAGTGTCCAGTTAACTGGACGGTCTGGATATTTGGATTAATGACAGCATGTGCCCACCACGTAGTTCCAATTAAACAAGTGGTCTATGTTTGTGTTGATATGATACTGACCTTTGGTGCTTTGACCCCATGATCCCAAAATGGATAGGTTTCTTCACTGCTTCTTATGCGAGACAGAAAGGCTGCTAAACAGGCAAACTACGAATGTATTTAACACCATGAACATGGCATCACTGTGACCTTGACCCTTTGGCCTTTTGAATTGAAAAGCAACAGGTGTACAGTCTTTCCTTTCTCTAATTCCTTTCTCTAATTCAAGCCATCCAAAATATTTGATCAAGGTAACAAAAACAATATTTCTGTAAAACCATTTTTCTTCTTTAAGTCAATTTTTACCTTGATAGTTAATCTTTTAAAACCTATAAAAGTCTTTAAAATGCAAGCCAACTAGTATGCAGTTTAGTCAAGTAGGCAATAAAAAAAATCAAGATATCATGTGGAAATCATATTTCCTCTTTAGAGACACTGGTCTCTTGACCTTTGACATTTAAATCATTTGTTAAGTATGTATCTTTCTTATGAAAAATGGATGGATGGATAAACGGGTGTATACAACCATATTATCATATTTCATTACCAGAAAAATGGATGGATGGATAAACAGGTGTATACAACTATATTATCATATTTCATTACCAGAAAAATGGATGGATGGATAAACAGGTGTATACAACCATATTATCATATTTCATTACCAGAAAAATGGATGGATGGATAAACAGGTGTATACAACTATATTATCATATTTCATTACCAGAAGAATGGATGGATGTATAAACAGGTGTATACATTAATATATCATCATATTTCAACACCAGAAGAATGGATGCATGGATAAATAGGTGTATACAAATATATCATCATATTTCAAAACCAGACGAATGCATGGATGGATAAACAGGGGTCATCATATGTCCGGGAGAGCTTTACACTATGTTGAAGCATAAAAAGAATTGACAAATGGAAAAGTAACACATGCATAGTGTGATATACATTTCTTGCAGTGCCTAAATACAATATATTGGCAAATCACAAAGCAATTTGTATGCTAGATGTTAAACATTACATTGTTTTTTTGATTTGCTTGATTTGGTTTTATTGACTCCTTTACACATAATGCAGTCCAATATAAAAGTAATCAAAGCATGGTATAAGTATTATATTCAATACCTCATTTTTCAAAGTAATGAAAGCATGGTACAAATGCTTTTATTGTCACTTTGACTTCTGTCATACTGGCTAGAAAAGAAAACTATCTGTACCCAATTATACTTGACCAGTAACATTCTTGTGCTGAAAATGATGTTATTATAAGATAATGGTTCAATGGAATACAGTTTTTAAAAAAAAAAATCTGTATCTGACATGCACAAAACTAGCAAAGAATCCCATGGGTACCAAATATACTGACCACTGCTGGAGAAGTGACAATAATAGCTGCTAAACACAGGCATGGCTTTGGTACAGATTGTACAGATTTAAATTGCTCTTGGGTGATTTGTGTTGGCACCAAATTATGACAACATAATATTACAATTAAAACATAAAGTAAAGAAAAATCTCGGAACGGAAATAAAATTATATTTATTTCTCATTTAAATAACTTTTGTTTTCTTTTATCTTTGTATTCACCTTACAACCTTTGCCATTTATAAGTTATAGTAAACAATTTATGTAAATAGTGCATATAAAGATAAATAGATATGTAAATAGTAAACACCACTTGCAGGTACTAGATTACATAGATGCACTTTTAGGAAAATCTAGTTGACTAAACATGTGAGGCCTTTTATTTCCAAACACACCTTTCCAAAAACTCTCATAAGTCTGTTAACAATTATCACCTAGTCATCTTGAAATCAGCAACATGCATGAAAACAATCTCTTGACTTTTTGAGTCAGCAATCTTTACACATATCAGAGCTCACAAAATGCATAAGGCTAGGTTACAACATCAAAGCTGGCAAATCTAGTACACATGCAAATATTACAATAAAAAGAAGTAACTAATAATTTATTCCTATTTGTTAAAACTTGCTTAAAAATATGAACTTTATGTCTTTGAGACTGATTCTGACATTGGCTATAAAGGAGAAATGAGACTTTGACAGTAAATCATATTTGACAGAAAATCATATATATATTATGATCAATATAGATAACAGAAAATTGGGATAGAAGAATACAGTAAATATAAACCCTAAATAATGTTACTGATATACAGCATTAAGAACTGAATACAACCTCTCTCATGTTAATAATAATAATAATAATAATAATAATAATAATAATAATAATAATAATAATAATAATGATGATGACTTTGTATAGCGCCTAATCTTATGAAGCTCTAAGCGCTTTACACCATCAATAATGATATGACTACACTACAGAACAACAAATGACAAAAACAATGAAACTGCAAAACATAAAAACATACTGAAAACATATAAGATACAAAACATGATTAGGTCGCTAAGTTTGTCCCTCCAGTCAAAACAGGTGAGTTTTAAGAGCACTCTTAAAAGGGACCACTGTGTCTTTGTGTCTAATTTCAATGGGCAATTCGTTCCATGTCGCCGGGCCCTGGTGTGCAAACAAACGTTGTCCATATGACTTTTCAATCTTCTGACTTACCTACAGGCAAGTACCTTGCAAAGTTGAGCTTACCCGAGTCAAATCTGAACTTGTTCCAGGTATTGGGCAAGTGGATTTGTAAAGCTACTGACAGATTTCAATAAAATCAACCAAAAGTGGAAGAAACATGGAAATGTTATGCTAGTATCAAAGAATGGATGACTGTTACAGTTTAATTTTCACACAAGATGGTAGAAGAACAAAAGAGAAAAATAAGATTTAAAATTTAAAAAAAAGAGTACCGATACAACACACAGCACTAAAAATATTTGTAAAAAAATTTGATGACGATGCCTAAGTGTGTGATTTGTACTTTTAACAAAGATTTAATAATTTGTTAGTCATATCACTATGATGTCTGCAGTGTGGCTGATTATAGTCATATCTAATATGGGGCGCATAATGCCGCAGACATGTAGCATGATGTCCCACCCAGCCCCATTATCCTGACACGATGACGAATAGAGAATTTATATTAGGTGATAGGCTATACAAAAGATGGTAAATAGAGAATGTATATTATGTGATAGTCTGTACAAAAGATGATAAATAGAGAATTTATATTGTGTGACAGGCAATACAAAAGATGGTCAATAGATAATTTATGTGACAGGCTATAAAAAAGATGGTAGAGAATGTATATTATGTAATAGTCTGTATAAAAGATAGTAAATTGAGAATTTATATTATGTGATAGGCAATACAAAAGATGGTCAATAGATAATTTATGTGACAGGCTATATAAAAGATGGTAGAGAATGTACATTATGTAATAGTCTGTACAAAAAATTGCAAACAGAGAATTTTTTATTGTGTGACAGGCTATACAAAAGATGGTAAAAAGAGAATTTATATTGTGTGACAGGCTATACAAAAGATGGTAAATGGAGAATTTATATTGTGTGACAGGCTATAAAAAAGATGGTAAATAGAGAATTTATATTGTGTGACAGGCTATACAAAAGATGGTAAATAGAGAATTTATATTGTGTGACAGGCTATACAAAAGATGGTAAATAGAGAATTTATATTGTGTGACAGGCTATACAAAAGATGGTAAAAAGAGAATTTATATTGTGTGACAGGCAATAAAAAAGATGGTAAATAGAGAATTTATATTGTGTGACAGGCTATACAAAAGATGGTAAATAGAGAATTTATATTGTGTGACAGGCTATACAAAAGATGGTAAAAAGAGAATTTATATTGTGTGACAGGCTATACAAAAGATGGTAAATGGAGAATTTATATTGTGTGACAGGCTATAAAAAAGATGGTAAATAGAGAATTTATATTGTGTGACAGGCTATATAAAAAATGGTAAATAGATAATTTATATTGTGAGACAGGCTATACAAAAGATGGTAAATAGAGAATGTATATTGTGAGACAGGCTATACAAAAGATGGTAAATAGAGAATTTATATTGTGTGACAGGCTATACAAAAGATGGTAAATAGAGAATTTATATTATTTGATAGTCTGTACAAAAGATGGTAAATAGAGAATTTATATTGTGTGACAGGCTATACAAAAGATCAATTTTGATAGAATTTATATTGTGTAATAGAAAGGACAATTTTTCATTAAACTGCATTAAATAAAAAATATCA
Source organism: Unio pictorum (assembly GCA_030141615.1). Lineage (NCBI taxonomy): Eukaryota > Metazoa > Mollusca > Bivalvia > Unionida > Unionidae > Unio > Unio pictorum. The sequence continues at coordinate 7,674,813 of JARLTB010000023.1, read as the reverse complement.
CTTTATACAGTTTTTGTTTTTACTTGAAATGAACATTACTCTTTCTGAAAATAGGGGAAACTTACAATGAATTAATCTATTGAAAATCTTACACAAATGTCTTGACACTGCATTCCTGCAAATAGACTGTTTTGGTGCTGTACAGTTTTTAAACTAAATGGAACAACAAAAGTCAGCTTTTAATTTTGCCAATAAATGATACCAAAAAAAAATCAGTTTTCTCTGATTTCAACTTGTTATCCATGATTTGTGGATACACTTGATTTGACATCAATATCTACTTTTCCTCTGATTGCATGAAGCTCAAAGAAACTGATCCAATCAAATTGTGTGTTGTATTTACAAAGAAGCTCAGTTGGGAATAAATATGGCAGCCTCCACAAATGACGCATCACATGTAAATTAAACTGTTCACAAATTTTTCTTTTTATCGCCTAACATGAAGCAATGGCCAACTCATTTTGTTTGCTATGGGAAATAACTATTTTATCTGCAGCAATGAACTCATTCAAAACACCGTTATAGCTAGATGCATATGAAGATCAGCAGCTCTTCATTAGGGAAGATGGTTTTGGTCATGTTTGTCAACATGCACACAAACAGCACTACGACTAATGATCAATTATGAATACACAATTCAGATAACATTAAATTTGCTGATTTGAACTGTTTCATATTTGTACACAGAAATACATGGTTCAACATGGGTCATGCCTTCTGCCGTGAACCAGGGCAGAGGTGAAAAGTATGTGACTGGTGCTCAGAGCAGCAAGATTTGTGTCAGGAACAACATCACCATTGGCATCTGAAATGGGAGAACACAGACAGCAGCAGGAAAACTTGAGGAGCTTACATATGAAATAAACAGATAACGCTGGAACATGCTAGGACTCTGTGAGATACGATGGAAAAACATTGGAGAAACAACTACTTTAGAAAGCCACAAACTGTACTTCAGTGGCAGAGAAGACAAACATGATTGTCCACAAAGACAGTGTGGTACTGTCATGGGATGTCAGCCAATCAACCACTGACTCATCACAATCTGCTTCAGGGCAACTACATTCAAAATCACCATAATATGGGCATATGCCCCAACATCAGACTATGATGACATGGATGTGAAAGACATATGACCAGCTACAAGAAGGTGTGGATAAAACACTGAAGAAAGGCATTCAGGTTGTGCAAGGCGATTGGAATGCCAAGATAGGTGAGGATGCTTGAATTCACTGGAAAGGAACTTGTAGGCACTGCTGCAATCCACATATAATTGATAGAGTACTGAGGCTCCTGGAATTCACTAGTTACAACAACCATATGCTGGCAAAACACAAAGTATCCAGAGGCTAGACATGGCACAATCCAAGCAGAGACCATCACAGCAAATCAACTACATCATCGTAAAGAGGCATGTACAGTCAAGTGTAAGCATTGCTAGACTCAAAGCTTTCCCGGAGCATGTGTAGGAAGTAACCATGATCTGGCAATGATGACCTTCAGGCTACATCCAAAGGTCAAGAAAGAGAGCCACACAAGAATAAAGTTTGATTTCAAGAAACTGAAGGATCTCAAAGAAGCAGAAGCATTGCAGGCAATGGGAAATTTGCACTGCTCACCATCCTCAACACTGACAATACCGACATGGACATGATCACCACCTTCAAAAGAGCAATGACCAAATCAGCCAGCAAGATCCTTGGTAGACATCACCCAGTCAAGAAGCCCTGGGTCAGATGTACTGAAAGAGCACCCAGCAACAAACAATGACAACCACTCTATCGTATGTGAAGAAGTAGAAGCTCCAGTGAGATCTCTAAAATGGGGGAAGTCAGCAGGAGTGGACATTATCCCAGAAGAACTGGTCCAACCTGGGGGAGAAGCAATAATTAGTGGTCTCACAAACATCTCAAACAAGATTTGGCAAACAGATGTATTGCCATTGCCATGGACCCAACCACTGCTCATCCCCCTCCCCAAGAAAGGCAACTTGCAACAGTCTTTAAACCAATATACAATCAGTCTTATACGCCATCCAAGCAAAGACATGTTAAGGATACTGCTGAACAGACTAAAGCCAGTCTGATATGATCATTGCCAAGGAGCAGGTGATGGACACAGTTTGACAAATTGGTCTCAGCTTGCCACTGAACCAAAACCATGGAAATTACTGTTTGCAAAGAGTATCCATGCCTGCCAGTTGATTAGTGACCATTCACCTACTGTATGATTTTGGTTTTATATGGCTGTGATGGCACTTCCATAACTGAGAGAACGAGGAGGGTTGGATAAGGTAAAACTGAAGTCCCTCCAAAACAACTTGGATTACCCACTGATCTGGTGGAAATAGAGTGATTCAATGAGAACTGAAAGGCAGGAGTCTGATGCCCACCAGTATTCTGTCTGCAGGCAGGGGGTGGGGCAGGATAATAAGCTGACAGGTGGGGAAAGAGGCCTGGTGTGTGAGAAACTTTTTTCTTGCCCCTCCTCGATAAGTATGCCTCCTACACTAACTAGCCTGAACTTCCTGACTCTAGACTGAGGTTGTGACTGGTTCTGTATTTGTCTAGAGAATGACCCATTGTCTTGTTGATGTCAAGCATCTATCATTATTGCTGAGTAATGGTTGTCATTGTGAGCTTTAAATTTCTTGCGTCATTTAGTAGTCATTGTTTCATTTCTGAAATGACAAGAGAAACTAAGAAACAAAGCACACAAACTTGTTAATATATCACCAAATAAACACATCTTACCAACAGATTTAGCAAAACATGTAGAGAGTGCAAACAACATACAACAACAATACTCCATTGAAACACATGATCTGAAATTATAGCAGTTTGCACATGTGACAAAAATCACATACAAATTGGTAAAATTGCAAAAATAAAGAATACCACCTGCTGCAGATGATGATGGTAGAGATTCAGGAATAAATTAAAGTGGATTTGGGAAGGTCTGCCTGGTGTTGACAATCAACACCAAATGCTTAAAACTAGCAACACGTGGCAGCAGCACAGAATAGTAGGCAAGAGTGTAAGTGTATGTGTGTGATTTGGATTTTTAATGTAGCTTTAACAATTTTTCAGTCATATCGCTATGATGTCTACAGTGTGGCAGTTTATAGTGATGTCTAGCAATGGGGCATCCTGCCGCAGAAATGTAGCATTATGTCCCATCCAGTCCCATTATCCTGAGACCAGTCACAACACTAATCTCTTAATGCTGAGTGCCAAGTGAGGTAGTTGTTAGAACTATTTTTGTAAGTCTTTGGTATGACTCGGCTGGGATCGAACCCACAACCTGCTTCTGAGGCAGATGAACTAACCACCAGGTCACTGGAGGTAATAGGCAAGGGTTACTGGTATAGACAGAGATGTCATCTTTTGTAGGGCTGGTTTTGGGAGGCAGCATGTTTATGTATTTAATGTTAGTGTGATCAGGAAATGTATCTCATGAAGAAATTCAAAATCTTGTCTGATGTATGGTACCTGTATAAAGCACACAGTCAGCTGGGAACAGCTGCGAATCAAATTGTGCCAATGCACATATGAGGTAAGGATACATGCTGTTTGCTACATCAAATGAACAACAAATAAATCCTACACAGCAGTTGGTGCATTATACATGGCACATCAGGGTCTATGATCTTCAGCCAGTGTGTTATGCATGGCACATTGGGATCTATCACTATGGTACCTGCAACTGGTTCATTATGCATGGCACATTTGGTCTATGTTATCTGCAGCTAGTTCATTACACATGGCATATTTTGGTCTATGATTACTGCAACTGGTTCATAATGCATGGCACATTTGGTCTATGTTATCTGCAGCTAGTTCATTACACATGGCATATTTTGGTCTACGATTACTGCAGCTGGTTCATTATGCATAACACATCTCTGTAACTGGTAGAATATGCACATCTGGGTCTATGTTGTTTACTGCTTGCACAATGTGAATGGAACATCTGGATCAATTTTGTTAGTAGCCTCTGCATTATACATGAAAAATTGGGTTCTCATGGGAGTGGGCATAACATGAGTAATAAGGGTGTAATCAAATTATTTTTATATCACGTCCACCCCAACCCCCTTATGAGAGGAAGACTCTGGTTTTTTATGCCATCTCTTGATCTCTTCCTGCATCTATCATAAGCATCCCAATTACCTTGTGAGCAAGACATCTAAAAAAAACACTGAGCCAAACCAGGTTCAATTGGATATTTACATACTTTGTGTCCCAAGGCCTGACTAGGTGATGTTGTGATTGTTATCTTATTTTCAAGGTTAGAACACAACAGTTTGTGTAAACTGAAGGAAATGGTTGGAAAGGAGCACAGACATAATGTTTGGCTTTCTAAACAAATTCCTGTAATTATTTCTGAGCAGTAAGACAAAAAAGTGCATGTGCAACAGAAAGGGCACAAAATGCAAATGAAAGACATACCTATGCAAGTAAGCAGAATAAACAGAAATCAAAATGGGCATGATTTTAATTCATTTTAAAATAAGGAATATCAACATCATACATATGTGTAAAAGAATAAAATCATCCAAGAACAAAATAAACAAGCTGTGTATGCAGCCAAAAGAATCTAAATTCATATCAAAAGTACCATAATTCATGTAATTTTTCGTACACACAAAATAATCAAATAATTATCCTTTTCAGAATATAAATTATATATATAAAAATTATTTGGAGTACTGACTACATACAAAAAACAAGGGTCAGATCCCAAAAGATAAACATGATCTGTGATGCTTGCCAATCTAAAAATAGTAACCTATCCCTCCCCCTTTGTCACATTTCCTACAAGAAGGATAGTGATGGATGAAACAATATCATTGTGTCAGCATGTAAGATAATGTGTATTCAGAGTATTATCTCTCCATATTGTAATGTTTATCGTGTTACTTGTATTTATATGGCAACAGTACCATCATTAATCTAATTACATTAGAAAATAAAAGAACTCAAAATAACTTCTTGTTCTTAGTGAATGTGCATGTATATGTGTGAGCATCATAGAGATTAGGATTCTTAACATAGCTTTAACAATTTGTCAGTCATATCGCTATGATGTCTGCAGTGAGGCAGTTTTTAGTGATGTCTAGCACTGGGGCATCATGCTGCAGACATGTAGCATGATGTCCCATCCAGTCTCATTATCCTTACACCAGGCTGACCAGTCCTAACACTAACCTCTTAATGCTGAGTGCTAAGCGAGGCAGCTACAAGTACCATTTTTGTAAGTCTTTGGCATGACTCGGCCAGGGATTGAACCCATGACCTCCCACTTTCACAGCATACCACTAGGCCACCAGAGTGGTCTGAGCATCAGAGAGAGCAATGGATGAAAGACTAATAATGTGTGCATTCAGAGCACTTTTTGAATATACATTGGAGAGAGAAACAATAATATTGCGTACATTTGGAGCACATTTTTTTAATAATAATTGGAGAGAGAAATGTATGAAAGACTAATATTGTGTGCATTCAAAGCACTTTATTAATAATCATTGGAGAGAGAGAGAGAGAGAGAGAGAGAGAGAGAGAGAGAGAGAGAGAGAGAGAGAGAGAGGTTAAATCAGGATTCTAATTTGTTTTGTTCCATTATCATGATAACTTCCTTTTTCAATGAATGCCCATAATAAACAGTCCATTCTTGTTTTAACTGCCACATTATGTCAAGAACCACAATGCTATGCAGAATAATCACTAGCTGTTTAATTGGTGTTGTTGATGTGGATTTGGTGTTGTTAATGTTGATTTGGTGTTTTTAAAGCACAGCAACAAGTAGGTTATTTAGTGCCAAGGTGAATGGAATAGAGTGACTTGCCCAAGGACTCACCATGGTTGCTGACCCAGGTCCAACAATAGAATTCAAAGCCACACCCATTCAGTTATGAACCCAGCACATTAAGCAAATTAAATACAAAGCTTTGGCAGAAACTAAATTTACTGTCAAGATATCTCTTTATAAGGCCTGATCAAGGTCGAAATTCCCAAAGATGAATTCCAATAAGTATAAAAACTACTGTCTGAACAGCAGCAGGGAAATGAAAATGTCTCTGAGATGTAAATTCTGAACATCAGCAGATATTGAAAAACACTACTGATCACAAGCAACAATTATTCTTTGTTCTTGCCAATAAGACTGCTCTATAAAGTTGGATTGAAGAAAAATATTCTAAAAATAATTTGTATTTTTTAAGAAAACATCAATGTTTTAAAAAACAGTCTTCTTTGAAAATTTGCAAGGTTTACTGTCATGCTTTGTGACAGCGATGGACTTAAAAAGTGTAAAAACTATTCCCAAGGTTTATATTATGCTGACCTTAGCATAATCAAAATATGTTCTAAAGATATTGGCATATTTAATTAGTCATCAAAGAATTTGATGATACAAACTAATTTACCGGTAATGAGATTTATAAACATTAGACGAGAAAAGTTGTACGCACATCTACATAGGTAACAATCAGATGGAATGTATCTCATTAACACATTAACCCCTAGTGCCGAGTTTACGGGGCATGAGGTAGTGGCTTACGTCCAAGGTCTGCAGTGTCACGGTCATGCATGATACATCAAAGTGATCTCGCTTGTTAGATAACCTGTCATGACAATGTTAATATAAGTTTAAATTGGAATTTGTTCTCTAGAGATCAAGATCAACCAATCAGGTACAAGGTTACCTCATTAAAATGAATATACAATCCTCCTATTCAAACATATCCAAAATCGTTAAAATATAAGAATATGTATACAAATATATTCCAAGTTAAATTCAAAGCTGGATTAGAAATGTCGTTACCTGAGTGGTAAAAAGTTCAGCCAATAAAATGTGAATTCATCTCATTAGCATGGTTGCACTCACTCATCATCAAACTTGTTCGAGATGTTAATATTATGTTTTAAGCTTTATCAAACCGTCATAATATAGATAACATAATAATAATAAGCCTCTACTAACCAAGCCGATAAAAATCACCTCATTAATATGCATGGATCTCGAATATTATCAAATTTATCTGAGACTTTGTTGATATAAACACATTAAGCTGATAAAAATCACCTCATTAATATGCATGGATCACACACATTATCAAATTCATCGGAGACTTTATTGATATAAACACATTAAGCTGATAAAAATCACCTCATTAATATGCATGGATCTCGAATATTAGCAAATTTATCTGAGACTTTGTTGATATAAACACATTAAGCTGATAAAAATCACCTCATTAATATCCATGGATCTCAAGCATTATCAAATTCATCGGAGACTTTGTTGATATAAACACATTAAGCTGATAAAAATCCCCTCATTAATATCCATGGATCTCGAATATTAGCAAATTTATCTGAGACTTTGTTGATATAAACACATTAAGCTGATAAAAATCACCTCATTAATATGCATGGATCACACACATTATCAAATTCATCGGAGACTTTATTGATATAAACACATTAAGCTGATAAAAATCACCTCATTAATATGCATGGATCTCACACATTATCAAATTCATTGGAGACTGTTGATATAAACAGATATACCAAGTCTGTTTGAAATCTGATGAGAAATGGAGACTTCAGAATAGAACTAAGCAATTGCTGATGGAAGGACATCACACAAAAGATGACACACGAATGCTCACCTGGCATTCAGCAAAATAACAGCTTAACTGTATATAATATTTTCTCTTCTTTTTTAAAATGTAAAAAAAGTGCCAACATTACATGTATGTTTGCAAACCTAAGTCTCCCCGTTTTAAATGATTTTGTAAACATTTTGTAAAGATATGATGAACAATATGAAGTTTTATGTGCAAAAAATATGATACATTTAATTCTTTATGATTTTTTAGAATATGGTGTACGAAAAATGACAGCTTGAAAAATGACATGAATTAAGGTACAAAAGAAACACAAATTTAATAGTTGAAATTTACCTCTTGTAATAGACCTTGTGTTTGCTTCAAGAAAAAAAAAAGTGAAAACAAAAACAAAACATTAACTTCTGCAAGCCAAGTAATTGTGCATGAAGATTATGATAGTAATGTTTGGCAAAATGTACCATAAAGAAATGAAGCAAGACTTGTGTCAATGAAGATTGTTTTCGGTAGAACAAAGTCATAAGCTTGCCAGTATAACCCTGTATCTGACTTTCATAACCTTTCAGGCAAAACTTTTAACTTGTTGACCATAAGTAGGCAAAACAGGAACTCCAGACACTGCAGAGTATAAAATTTACACCCATAGTAATATTATCTCAATTTTTCTCCTGGAGATAGTATCTGATGTTACAAACATTTAACTTTAAAAAAATATAAATACCAATTTTAAAATTGTTTATAGTGATGAAACATGCTTGCTACTTACGCAGGTAAGACAGAAACTTGGAGCATGTCAAAACATAATGTCAGGCCTATCATAAAATTATAATAACAGTTGTCAGTTGAATGCAGAAACAATTTGAGAAAAATAGGACTTGCAAACACTTTGTCACAAAACATCTACATATGCAGACAGGACAGACATATTCAAACTCCAAGCAAATCAGCATATACACTTTAGATTCCTAGTCATAACAACTTAAAGTTTAAATCCATAGTCCTATAAACTGAAAGTTTAGACCTAGAGTCCTATAAACTGAAAGTTTAAATCCATAGTCCTATAAACTGAAAGTTTAAATCCATAGTCCTATAAACTGAAAGTTTAGACCTAGAGTCCTATAAACTGAAAGTTTAGACCTAGAGTCCTACAAACTGAAAGTTTAGACCTAGAGTCCTATAAACTGAAAGTTTAAATCCATAGTCCTATAAACTGAAAGTTTAGACCCATAGTCATAAAAACTGAAAGTTTAGACCTAGAGTCCTATAAACTGAAAGTTTAGACCTAGAGTCCTATAAACTGAAAGTTTAGACCTAGAGTCCTATAAACTGAAAGTTTAGACCTAGAGTCCTATAAACTTAAAGTTTAAATCCATAGTCCTATAAACTGAAAGTTTAGACCTAGAGTCCTATAAACTTAAAGTTTAAATCCATAGTCCTATAAACTGAAAGTTTAGACCTAGAGTCCTATAAACTTAAAGTTTAAATCCATAGTCCTATAAACTGAAAGTTTAGACCCATAGTCATAAAAACTGAAAGTTTAGACCTAGAGTCCTATAAACTGAAAGTTTAGACCTAGAGTCCTATAAACTGAAAGTTTAGACCTAGAGTCCTATAAACTGAAAGTTTATTAAATTAAAGTGTAGACCCATAGTCCTATAAAATGAAAGTTTAGACCTAAAGTCCTATTAAATTAAAGTTTAGACCTAGAGTCCTATAAACTGAAAGTTTAGACCTAGCATCCTATTAAATTAAAGTTTAGACCCCCTGTCATATAAACTTCAAGTTTAGACCTTGAGTCCTATTAAATTAAAGTTTAGACCCCATGTCATATAAACTTCAAGTTTAGACTTCAAAACAGTAACACAGAACATTTAACAATGCTGATGTCAAGGCCAAAACAGTAGCATAAAACTTTAGCACTGTAGATACCAATGTCATAAAAGTAACACAAACTTTAACACTGTTGATACCAATGTCATAAAAGTAACACAAACTTTAACACTGTTGATACCAATGTCATAAAAGTAACACAAACTTTAACACTTGATATTTTTGTCATAAAAGTAACACAAACTTTAACACTGTTGATACCAATAACACTGTTGATACCAAAGTCATAAAAGTAACACAAACTTTAACACTTGATATTTAAGTCATAAAAGTAAAATAAACTTTAACACTGTTGATACCAATAACACTGTTGATACCAATGTCATAAAAGTGACACAAAATTTAACACTGTTGATACCAATGTCATAAAAGTAACACAAACTTTAACAATGTTGATACGAATGTCATAAAAGTAACACAAACTTTAACACTGTTGATACCTATGCCAAAATGAGAAACACAAACTTTAACAATTTTGATACCAATGCCAACAAATTACCGTAGCTCAAACTTTAACAATGTTGACACCAATGTCAGAAAACGAAGCACAAACTTTAACACTGTTGATACCAATGCCAGAAAAGTAACACAAACTTTAACACTGTTGACACTAATGTCCAAAAAGTAACAAAAACTTTAACACGATTTAAACCAATGTCAGAAAAGTAGCACAAATTTTAACATGATTGACACCAATGTCAGAAACGAAGCACAAACTTTAACACTGTTGACTCCAATGTCAGAATCGAAGCACAAACTTTAACACTGTTGATAGCAATGCCAGAAACGAAGCACAAACTTTAACACTGTTGACTCCACCACCCGAAAAGTGACTACTATGCCTTGCAATGCTTATGGAGGTGAAAAAAGACTAAGAAAGCAGATTAACAGAATAGAGTCTGTGACATAGTACCATCCTATAATGTACCTCACTCATTTCAACATAAAATCTTAATGGCAAGATTTGGTGTAAAAGTGAAACAAGCATCTGGAGGAATGAAAATTAATTAACTGAAAACAATAAATATTTAAGATGATTATATAAACTAAATTTAGGAAGACCTTAGAGCCTTATGCAAAATGAAAATGATTTGTAAAGAGATGAATGAAATGATGCCTAAATCATGATGGTCTGGACTACAAGTAAGTGATAAATGGAAATTCAATGGAAACAAGAATCTGGACTACAAGTAAGCAATAAATGGAAATTCAATGGAAACAAGAGCCTGGACTACAAGTGATAAATGGAAATTCAATAGAAGTAAGAGCCTGGACTACAAGTAAGTGATAAATGGAAATTCAATGGAAACAAGAGCCTGGACTACAAGTAAGTGATAAATGGAAACTCAGTGGAAACAAGAGTCTGGTGAACTGCACATAATATGCCTACCTTATGTTCAATAGTCCTTGATGCTGATAACCCAAATGTTTGTGCTGAAACAATGTTTTCCCTTCCAGTCAGTGAGCTTGATGTTTGACCTTATGACTCAAATATCAATAAGATGCTTCATAGCCCCAAGTATAAGCCATTCACAATGCTTGGTTCAGGTTAGTGATGTATATATAATGTTTTAATTTAGAAATCAGTTTTCTTCTTAAAATTACAGTTGATGGGGTTCTTTTTTCCCAGTGCAAGCTATCTACAAAGTCTTGGAATGTAATGTGCAAAACCCATTTAATTTGGAGACAAAAGGGGCTCAATTTTGATTATTTTTGGGCAAGTTATGTAATACTGAACTACATAATCAGCGAAGAAGTCATTATTATCTTATTAGAATTACCTTGACCTCTGACCTTTACAGACCATATTATGTTGCTTTTTTATATATATCCCTAATGCAATTCCTCCATAAAGTTTGGTTGAGGAAATTATTTTAAAACTCAAAATGCAAGCCATCCACAAACTTTAAGCTATATATCAATACATTAAATTTTTGTGCTGAAGCCATTTTAAATATTTCCGTTAGTGACCTTGATCTCTGATCTCGAAATCAACAAGTTTCACCCTTACTACATGTACAATTTCTATCCAAATGTAGGTATTGTGCAGAAACTATTTTTCTTCTTCTAGTTATAGTGAGCTTGACCTTGGACCTTTAGACTCTATGTGCAAACAATCCACAAAGTTTGGTAACAGAAAAAAAAAAAAAATAGAAAACAGATTGTCAGGCAGAAAGCCAGTGATGGAGAAGTTATCCTAGAGTACAAGTACCTATGTGTGTGTGATTAGGATTTTAAAATGTATCTTTAATACAAATTTTCAGTCATATCCTTACGATGAATGCAGTGCTAAGTTTATAGTGATATCTCGAACTGGGGCATCATGCTTATGACATGTAACATGATGTCCCACTCAGTCAAATTATCCTGACACCAGACTGACCAGTCTTATCAATAACCTCTTAATGCTGAGTGTCAAGTGAGGCAGGTGTTAGTATTATTTTTGTAAGTCTTTGGTATGACTCATCTTATGTTCAAAGCAACGACCTCCTGCTTCTGAGGTGGACACTCTAACCACTAGACCACCTGTGTGGTCTGCATAAGTGCTGAAAATGATCTAAAAACTAAATGACTAAACAGCCGTCCACAGAAGCTTTGTGTGTGATGATTTCCTGAAAGAAATGTTAAGCAAAAAATTGAATAAAGAAACTCGTCATTAAGATCTTGTGAAAAGAATGGAAAGAGGCTGATAAATGTGACATTACTCACAATGATTCTCTGCAGATTACTGAGTACAATGCTGTGCATGTGGGCAACACCACGGAATTGATAGAAAACCATTTCAAGCAGCTCCAATAGATGATGAGGCTGATTTGCATTTGCTAGGGCATCTCCTTGACCACAAGTGCTGAAAATATACACATTCCAAGATAACATTGGCAGTGTATCCCCTTGACCACAAATACTGAAATATACACATTCCATTATTGCATGATAACATTAATAGGGTATCCCACTGACCATAAGTGCTGAAATATTTACATTCCAAAATATAATTTGTAGAGTATCCACTTTACCACACGTGCTGAAATATACATATTCCAAGATAATATATTTTGACAGAATGACATGTTAATAGGTCAGACAAGAGGCAACAATAATTTAATTTAGCAAATTTAGAATTGTATATTTAAGTATGGTAGTTTTCTTAAATATCAAGGGCCCTTTGGTATTTTGGTCTAGTCCTACCCACTTATATCTAAATCACTTAGGTCGACAAGCTGCCTATTTCAACAAAAAGCAAAGTCCCAGTCCCTTGGTCTACTATTACTACCAAAATTGTCATGCTTATGTGTTGACGTTTAGATAAAAAATAAACATACATGTTGACAGAAGCCCTTGGTCCCAGCTTCAACAAATCCTTTGTTTTCTAATCATTTCTGTCGACATGCTAACAGTTCTGACCCATACTTTGTTCAACAATTAGTTGATCTTGCCGCCAGACTTTAATGTCGTGGTCATAAAAAAAAAAACAACAGGTTTTTCTTTGGTCCTATAAAGCTAGCCTCTCGCAAAAATTTTAAATAAAAACAACAAAAGCTGATAGATTCTTGTATTTTCAAAAGTGATCGTTGATTAAAACAAGTTTATTGTGCTGTAAAAGTTTTGGTTTAACTTCATTTATATTTATGATGGCTACCAACAGCCGTGTAAAAGGCAAATTAATTTTACAGTCACTGGAAACTAAATAATGACTGTTAAGGAAGTTGAGGGTGGAGCATCTCGCAAAGATCCTGTCAGGATGGATGAAAGCTGCTGAGTCTATAAAGAAAGACTACATTGCAGGTAACTGCACTCCCCAAAGGAAGAAGCAGAAGACTGCTAAATTTGAAGATGTGGAGGAAGCCACAGCAAAATGGTTCAATGAAACCTGCATTGCACATTCCACCTTTTTCATAGATCATAATATGATCATTGAAAAAGCAACAAAAAAATCTGCGAAAAAAACTGGAGAACTTCACTGCAACAAGTGGTTGATTCAGTCACTTTAAAGTTCATCATAACATCAGATGCAAAAGGATCTGTGGAGAATACTGTTCAAACCAACTTGTTGACAGATTTCCTGTGAATAGCCCCATCCCCTTAGTAGCCTCAATGAGATGGGAACAGACTGACCAAAATATAGGCCAATTTAAATACATGTACTTGAAGCATGTAAATAAATATGAGCTGTGTCCTAATGCTGGCACTGAACATCGTAATGTTTTTCTTATCAGGATGTGACAGATGCAATATTTTATTAAGGATTTTATTACACAAAGATAACCACAATGTAATTTGTCAATATACAAGTGTATTTAACATGATTGTTGTCTTCATGTACTCAACATTTACATTGTTTTCTCAAAAAGTAAATGCTACTCACTGATGACAGATGTCCCTTACTGACGAATTTAACTTGCATTTTTTTTCTGACAGCCCCAAACACTTTTTTCTACATCTGCCTATGTCGAGAATATATATTTCATTGGGCCCGAGGAAGTCAACACAAATGGATAGGACTGTATTCCAAATTTGTTTTGTATTTTTTTCTGTAAGCGCCACCTAATGTGTACATATCTTGTATACATGATCATAAGTTGCTAGTTTAGCATCACCAGTTGATTTCCGAAAAATGTCAGGATTGCTGACGAGTACACTTAATCCATGTTCTCAAATAGAAAATATATCTTTTTAAAATCAATATCACTGTAAAGAAATCGGTAAACAGTTTGCCATTGCAAGATTTAGATCACATGATTCACATATTTTTAAAGAAACAAGTGATTGAATCTATTGTAGCAAATAAGAGTCAAATTGTGAAATAGCCAGTTGTTGTTTTCTGGTGACTTTTGCAATTGAGAGGTGTTTTCTTTAAAACTTTGATGTAAAATAATATATTGACTTTTCAATGGAACCTGGCAGCTGTGTAAATAGTGTGAAGTCAACATATATTTTCATGTTGAGATTTGTGGTCCAATTTCAGCGACAATCACAGTTTTAATCTCTCAGTCACAGGTTGTTAAAATCCATTTCTTTAATTCTCCCTGACAAGTTTCTGTTGGATGGCACATGTGGCAGAATGAATGCCAAGGAAGTAGCATCTAAAAATTATATTTTTACTTTTCAATTGAACCTGGCAGTTGTGCAAATAGTGTGAAGTCAACATGTATTTTCATGTTGAGATTGGTGGTCCAATTTCAATGACAATCACAGTTTTACTCTCTCCATCACAGGTTGTTAAAATCTATTTCTTTAATTCTCCCTGACAAGTTTCTGTTGGATGGCACATGTGGCAGAATGAATGCCATGGAAGTAGCATCCATTTTTCAAGATGATTTACACTTTGTTCAATGTATACATCAAGTTCCCAACATTAGAATAAGTATATGCCATTGGTATAACCACAATATCAGAGTAACTCCCCTTACATAACCTGGAATCTAGATGACACATGTTTACTGATAGTTACCCACAGTCATCTGATTTAAAATGGAAGTTAAAGGTACTCTAATACAGAGCAAAGAATAGCAAACAGACATATTTAATATCTTGAAGGTCAGTGTTCTTATTTATTTATTTGCCAATCATAAACTTTACTACCCACAATACCAAAGTACTCTGGTATAGAGTTAAAATGTAAAACTCAATATCCAACCCATATATAACACTGTTATCATGCAAATTCTATTTAACACGATTGCAGCATGGCTCTCAAAATATTACAATAATTCCATGAATCTAATGAAGTACTTCAAATTTTCTGTGGAAAAATAAATAAGATTTGAATTTTAAAAAATGGCATGATGTGCTGCATTCTTGAAGAAACAAATGTCTTACTACTCTGTCTTTCTTCCACTTAAGCATGGATAGGGTTTAGGGTTAGGATCAACATATGGAAGGCATTTATTAAATAAACAAAATGTATGTCAGAGTTCATAAGAAAATGATACAAAGTTCCAAATTTCATCTGTGAGTGCCTGCTCCATAATGAAAGTCAAAGGAATTTTGTATTATAACAGTCCTTATATGAATAAAGATCTTAAGAGTTTCTATTTGTCATTTCAATTTTGTCACGAGTCAATCGCTCTGCTTTGATCTCAGCTTATTTCTTAAAGATGTCAGCGCTTAAAAAAGCTGACAATTGTTAATCTTACCAGTAACATTAAAACTATCAAGACTTCATTGTGTTGGTCGTTAATGCATCAGGTGCACAACAAAAACCATAAAATCTTTATATGTTTGGAAAAATAATGATGCTGAAATCAAAAGCAAAAGGATTGGCACTTAAAAAGGCATCATTTTGTAATTTATACTGTGGAATACTGGAAATCAAATTTATTCAAGGTCAGGCCCAATGCGCCTTTTCCTATTACAAGAGGCATCTATTGGATACCCTGGGATGTATCCTGTGATCATGCTGATGTCTTGGACTTTTGGAAAAGATATGCATTTATATTGTTATCTATATTACATGCAAATTTCATTATTATGGATTGTAAGGATTATTTAGTTAATAACATTTTAAATACTAAATTTCTACATGATCAAAGGTTAGCACCAAAAAGATGAGGTCATTCTTGTACAAACAAAGTGTAGTTTCAAGGAAGTATATCTGTACATTATCCACATAAACATCATGTGATCTGACTTAAGAAGCAAGTTCTTGAAAAGGTCAGGCTAACTTAATTCCTGATTAGATGGCTGTGTCACAGAATTAGGCGAAAATTGAATTTATTTCTTCTTGAATTACAAACTAATTTCACCATTTTTTTTTGTTTCGTCGTACATGCGTTACCTGAGGTGAATAAGTGTTTTTTTTCAAGGTAAGCGACGTGTAACAATTTGCATGTGCCTGACTACGAATCACTTGAAGTCAGGAACATTCGAATCACGGGGTGCACAGGAATTTTGCTGTGAATTCTGCTCACCTATTTGAGGATATATAAGGCAGAATAATTCTGATAATATTACGAGTCCAGAAGTATCTTATCACAGGAAAGATAGCTCGTCATTCTTTCTCCAGCCAAAGGGGTGAGTGTTAAATTTATATTTCGTTTTATTGTGAATTTTATTCAGTTTATCATTTCATGTAATGATGCCTTTATTACAATGCAGATTTAAAACGTGGAATATTTGGAATTACTAGTCACTATTAGACTTTAAATGCAATAGCGTAATCTAAGTTTTAGATTGTTTGAGAAACAACTATTATTAGTTTAGTTTCTTTATTGTAGCTGATTTGTAGCGGAACGTCTCTGATTTTGTAGCGGAACGTCTCTGAATTGTAGCTGAACGTCTCTGAATTGTAGCTGAACATCTCTGAATGTCTCTGAATTGTAGCTGAATGTGATTGATTGTGCCGTGATTATGCTGTTTAATTGTGCAATCAAACTGAGGTATCTGACTGTCTGTCTGTCGGATTGTCTGTCCGTCTACGTCTGTCATGATGTGTAAATATCCGGAAATCTAGAAGTCTTAATGTCCGAGTGTCGGAGCTGTCTAGAGGTGTAAACATCCGGGGTAGCATCTAGGTATTTGGGACCGATGGTTCTAGTAGATGCTGTATGCTGTCTGTACGTATAACTGTGGTGGATCCGTGAAGGGCAAGTGACCAATAAAAGTATTGAGTCAACCCTAGGTATTCGGAGAAGCTGGGCAGCGATTCAACAGTTGGTGAATCGTACGGTTGTACAGGGTCAAGACACATGTGTGTGTTGCAATTGTAGTACAATCAAATATATTGTTATATTTACACATAGTTACTTCATATCACAGTAGTATTTCAAGGGATTACATGAATCTCAATAAAAGTTAGCTACTTGATTAAATACATGTATATGTTTGTGCTAGTTGTCGCAATCCATACGTACGATAGTATAGTTTGATGTTTGTATATGTAATCGCAATTTATACTTGCGCTAAAATAACTTTTGTAAAGGTTCCTTGGATCTGTGTATAGTCCAAGAGAATCCTTGGATCTGTGTTTATTTTGTATTAATATTTATTTTATTTTTGAATTGTGAATGGTTGTGGAATGTGATTGTGGGTTGAATGTATGAGTTATTGTGTTGATACATCATTATTTTTCATTAATAATTTATTTCATAAATTTACATTATCTTTCACATATTGTGTTTGTGTTGTTCATTTAATCCACCATCCACTCGGTAACAATTCTGTTACAGGCTGATAAGGTACTTAACCTTGTTTACAAGTTATAGTGCACTTGAACCAAGTCATTGATCCTCTTTAGTCATTCAGTATTAGTTTCCTCTGAATAATAAAAGAAGTTTATGTTAAAATTAGGTATTACCAGAATTGTTATCAGTCTTGAAAGACATTTAGTTGTGTTTGCTTGCAGGGATTCATTTATTAAATTCAATAATTCAATGAAATTATACAGTGCTTGGAGTATTTGGATTTATAGTTTTAGCTGAACTACTGTGAATTCATTTAAAGACATTTTGGGATTATATCATAGTGATTCATCTATACTATTGGTAAATCATTACAATCATGAGCATCATTTGGAATGCACTGGAACTCATATGGAGTACTCAATACTTTTGGACCTGAAAGAACATTTAAGCATTCATTCACCATAATGTCAGTTATTCTTAATTTTCCACTTTGTATTTTAGGGGGAAAAAAATTAGATTTTAATTTTATAAAACTTGCTGGTTTATGCATGTTTTGTTACCTAATGTTACCTAGTCTAAGACTAAGTATTAAGAAAATCAAACATTTTACTTTATATTTCAAGGATTTTACCCTTTGTGACCTTAATCTTTATTCTGTATGCATATTTGATGGGGAGGATGGATCCATACAATTTCTTGTCATTATACAAACTATACAAACATACTTAACAACTAAAAGCTTAGTTGAAATCCATCAAAGCTTTGTGAAGTTATGCTGTATGAATAAAACAAGAGGAAGATGATTGGCCAGGGGCTATAACTCATGTAAATGATGCCAAGAAATATCTAAAACTGAACGATTTCAAGTTTCAATCAATATAAGGCTACATACTAGAACTCCAACAGTCCTTGTTAAATTAAGCTGCGGAAATACAAAGATTTGAAGACATGCAACCAGGGGCCATAACTCCTGTGAATAATGAGAAAAATGATGAAAATTGGACCTTTTATTTTTAGGTCTCAACATAATTATGCTGCATAGAAACCTTGCTTAAAACCATTCCTTGTCAAATTATCTTGGGGAAACCAAAGTACTGATGGACTGAATGCTGGATGGATGAAGAGACTAAAAGAGGTACAATGTAATTATTATGGGATTCCGCTGACTTCATAAAAAAAGACAACAGCTGAAAACAGGATATTACCATTATAAATGATCTATACACTTGAGTAACTTCCTTGCATTCCCATTATAAACCCCAATCTATCTTCATTGGACCCCAATCAAGGAAGGAGTCCTAATGTCCATCCCACAATTTGTTAACAATTTTGTTTCTGCAAGATATGTTTGTCAAGGATCTTACATTGGTTTGAATAGGATTACTTTGTCAAGGACTGTTGGATCTGACTTTGGTGTACAACATTATTTTCGTTACCAATGACTGTTGGACATGACACTGTTTTGTACAGGATTACTTTGTCAAGAACTGTTGGACATGACATTGTTTAAAAATGATTACTTTGTCAAGGACTGTTGGATCTAACTTTGGTGTAAAGCATTATTCTTTTTTACCAAGGACTGTTGGACATGACATTGGTTTCTTCTGGATTATTTTACCGAGGACTGTTTGACATGACTTTGGTGTACAGTATTATTCTTTTAACCAAGGACTGTTAGACATGGCATTGGTTTGAACAAGATTACTTTGCCAAAGACTGATGTACCAGACTTTGGTCTGTAGAGGATTACTTTGTCAAGGACTGTTGGACATAACATTTATTTGAATAGGATTATTTTACTAAGGATTGTTAGACTTAACTTTGGTGAACAGCATTATTCTTTTTATCAACGAATGTTGGATATAGCATAGGTTTCTACAGGAATTTTTAAAACCACAGACTGTTGGACATAACAATGGTTTGTACAGGATTACATTACACAAACTTTGGTTTGTACAGGATTATATTGCTATGTCAAGGACTGTCAAACATGACATTGGTTTGTACAGGATTACTATGTCAAAGACTGTTGGACATGACATTGGTTTGTACAGGATTACTATGTCAAAGGCTGTTGGACATGACTTTGGTTTGAACAGATTACTATGTCAAGGACTGTTGGACATGACATTGGTTTGTACAGGATTACTATGTCAAAGGCTGTTGGACATGACATTGGTTTGAAC
Source organism: Unio pictorum (assembly GCA_030141615.1). Lineage (NCBI taxonomy): Eukaryota > Metazoa > Mollusca > Bivalvia > Unionida > Unionidae > Unio > Unio pictorum. The sequence continues at coordinate 7,654,981 of JARLTB010000023.1, read as the reverse complement.
AGATTACTATGTCAAGGACTGTTGGACATGACATTGGTTTGTACAGGATTACTATGTCAAAGACTGTTGGACATGACTTTGGTTTGTACAGGATTACTATGTCAAAGGCTGTTGGACATGACTTTGGTTTGAACAGATTACTATGTCAAGGACTGTTGGACATGACATTGGTTTGTACAGGATTACTATGTCAAAGGCTGTTGGACATGACTTTGGTTTGTACAGGATTACTATGTTTAGGACTGTTGGACATGACTTTGGTTTGTACAAGATTACTATATCAAGGACTGTTGGACATGACTTTGGTTTGTTGTTGTAGAGTTTAACGCCATTTTTCAGCACACAATAGGCTATACATAACGACCAGTATTATTGGTGGAGGAAGAACCTGGGAAATCCCCCGGAAAGAACCAATGACCTACAAGAAGTTACTGGCAAGCTTTCTCACATAACTACATTAGCCGAATTTTAGACTCGAACCCACGCAGACAGAGGCAAAATGGCAGTGATCCGTAACAGAAAGCGCTTTGGACCACTCGGGGGCCCCCTACTTTGGTTTGTACAGGATTACTATGTCAAGGTCTGTTGGACATGACTTTGGTTTGTACAAGATTACTATATCAAGGACTGTTGGAAATGACTTTGGTTTGTTGTTGTAGGGTTTAACGCCATTTTTCAGCACACAATAGACTATACATGGCGGCCAGTATTATTGGTGGAGGAAAACCCAGGGAAAACCCCCGGAAAGAACCACCGACCTACTATGAGAAGCTACTGGTAAGCTTTCTCACATAACTACATTAGCCGAATCTTAGACTCAAACCCACACAGACAGAGGTGAAATGGCAGTGATCCGTAACGGAAAGCTCTTTAGACCACTCGGGGCTCCCTACTTTGGTTTGTACAGGATTACTGTGTCAAGGACTGTCAAACATGACACTGGTTTGTACAAGATTACTATGTCAATGACTGTCGAACATGACATTGTTTTGTACAAGATTACTATGTTAATGACTGTCGAACATGACACTGGTTTGTACAAGATTACTATATCAAGGACTGTTGGACATGACTTTGGTTTGTACAGGATTACTATGTCAATGACTGTCAAACATGACATTGGTTTGTACAAGATTACGATATCAAGGACTGTTGGACATAACCTTGGTTTGTACAAGATTACTATATCAAGAACTGTTGGACATGACTTTGGTTTGTACAGGATTACTATGTCAATGACTGTCAAACATGACATTGGTTTGTACAAGATTACGATATCAAGGACTGTTGGACATAACCTTGGTTTGTACAGATTACTATATCGAGGAATGTTGGTCATGACCTTGGTTTTATACGGGATTACTTTGCCAAGGACTGCTGGACATGACTTTGGTTTGTACATGATTACTATGCCAAGGACTTTGGTTTCTACAGCATTATTCTACAGTGGAGAACAAAATCATAAACAATCATGTTACCATGACTATAAGGTAAGTAACAGTTTTTCAAACCATTTCAAACACTTGTTGCTGGTGAGACTGAATGTGTCCACAGAGAATTGTGATTTTCAACTGGTTCCGGTATATTCTTCATATATATATATATATATATATATATATATATATATATATATATATATATATGCTTGTTTTTTTTTTTTAGGTTTAACGCCATTTTTCAGCACAATATAGGCTAATCATGGTGGCCAGTATTAATGGAGGAGGAAGAACCCAGACAAACCCCGGAAAGAACCACCGACCCAAGAGAAGCTACTGGCAAGCTTTCTCACATAACTTCATTAGCCAAATCTTAGACGCGAACCCACGCAGACAGGTGAGATGGCAGTGGTCCATAATGGATATATATATATACACACATATATATAATTTTGGTGGAAAGAAAAGGCATTATTTTTGCAATAAAGCTGCAACAGAAACTTTTTCAACCAGGTAGTTATGATTGTTCTTTCAAAAATTATTACTTACAAATCTGTAAATGTAAACAAAAAAATTCATGTAATTTATAATATCTGCCCTTATTTTTCAACATTCAGGTAATTTATAATATCTGCCCTTACTTTTCAACAACTTCATTTGATGCCCTGGCTACAATAGCAATCAACTCTGGATGGATCTGCAGCTTAAGTGCCTGCAAAAAAATGTTAAATATAAAAAAATATACCATGAATGAGAATAAGATGGATATATATATATATATATATATATATATATATATATATATATATATATATATATATATATATATATATATATATAGTGGATATAAATAAATATATCATGACTGTAATAGGTTGGGATTTAAATAAACATATGAATACATTTGATAGCGATAATATACCAGGAATGAGAATAGGCAGGATATAAAATGATATGACATGAATGACAACATAACATTACTCTCACCAAAGAAAGTAAACTGTTGTTCTGTAAGGCAAATAGAGATACATATCCCCCAGCACTATAAACATTGCATGCAAAAATTGTAAGTTTCTAGATTCTAAACAAACTATTAATTTTACAGATTTTAGTCAAATGAAAGCATATATTTTTGTATAATAATTAAAGTAAATATTTTTGTACAATGGTTTTATGTATATATTATTGTATAATTATTTAATATCTAGTTTTTCATAATTATTTAAGTATACATTTTTTAAAATAATTATTTAAGTGTACATTTTTGTACAATTATTCAAATAAACATTTTTTAAATAATTTTTTAAGGATACATTTATTTGAACTATTTAAGTATATCATTTCTAATTATTTAAGTATCCAATTTTTGTAATTATTTAAGTATACATTTTTAAAATTAAATAAGTATGCATTTTTTGAATAATTATTTAAGCATACATTTTTTACAATTATTTAAGCATACAATTTTGAATACTTATCTAAGTATACATTTATGTATACTTAATTTAGTATCTAATGTTGTATAATTATTTAAGTATACATTTTTGTATAATTATTTAAGTATACATTTTTGTATAATTATTTAAGTATACATTTTTGTATAATTATTTAAGTATTTACTTTTGTATAACTATTTAAGTATACATTTTTGTATAATTATTTAAGTATATATTTTTGTATAATTATTTAAGTATCTACTTTTGTATAATTATTTAAGTATAAATTTTTTTATAATTATTTAAGAATACATTTTTACATAACTATTTAAGTATATATTTTCATATAATTATTTCAGTATCAAGTTTTGCATAATTATTTAAGCATACATTTTTGTATAACAATTTTGGTATACATTATTGTATAATTATTTAAGTATATATTATTGTATGGTTATTTAAGTATATATTATTGTATGGTTATTTAAGTATATATTAATGTATGGTTATTTAAGTATATATTATTGTATGGTTATTTAAGTATATATTATTGTATAATTATTTAAGTATATATTATTGTATGGTTATTTAAGTATATATTATTGTATATTTATTTAAGCATACTTTTTTATATTTCCTAGCATGAACAGATTCAATACCTCACAAAGTTTGAGGATTCTATAAGAACAGTAGGTATACATGCTCAAAAAAATATCTGGTCATATGCCAAACGCAAAACTTTTCCTAACTTTTTGTATGGGTACAATAAAACAAAGATGCACACAATCATCTAATTTAATGATTATAACACTGAACAAAGCTTGAGAAATAAATTTCAACAAACACAATTTAACCAAGTTGTTAAGTGTCAAATATGGACCACAGCAACCTACTTTTGTTATGAGGGTGTAGTACTCAAGATGTTTACAAGTTGAACTATCTGGGCAATATATTATGAATACATACATGCCAACCCCTGACAAGGCAAAAGTGTAATCCAAGTGGTCAAAAAGCGGAATCCAGGCACAAAAAGCGTAATCTACATATAACATGCTAAAATTTCAATAAACAATGATTTATTTGCCCCTCTTGTCTTTAACATCCTTTACTGTTTCAAGTTTTCATATGTAGCACTTTTAGCTTTACACACATCAACTAGTAAACATCTTAAGACTTTGCGCCCAAAATATTAAAATTCTTTCCACACGGCCGGAAATAGATGTCACGTGATGCTGCACTCTTGTCTTAATATTCAGAGGATTCTGCTATTTTTTGTTTCGATTTTTTGTGGTTGCCTTTTCTAATTTAGCTGGGAAATTTTTTAAAAGGAGATAACACATAAAGCATAGACTAAAATAAAACCCCCGGAAAGAACCACCGACCTACTATGAGAAGCTACTGGTAAGCTTTCTCACATAACTACATTAGCCGAATCTTAGACTCAAACCCACACAGACAGAGGTGAAATGGCAGTGATCCGTAACGGAAAGCGCTTTAGACCACTCGGGGCTCCCTACTTTGGTTTGTACAGGATTACTGTGTCAAGGACTGTCAAACATGACACTGGTTTGTACAAGATTACTATGTCAATGACTGTCGAACATGACATTGTTTTGTACAAGATTACTATGTTAATGACTGTCGAACATGACACTGGTTTGTACAAGATTACTATATCAAGAACTGTTGGACATGACTTTGGTTTGTACAGGATTACTATGTCAATGACTGTCAAACATGACATTGGTTTGTACAAGATTACGATATCAAGGACTGTTGGACATAACCTTGGTTTGTACAAGATTACTATATCAAGGACTGTTGGACATGACTTTGGTTTGTACAGGATTACTATGTCAATGACTGTCAAACATGACACAAGATTACGATATCAAGGACATAACCACACGGCCGGAAATAGATGTCACGTGATGCTGCACTCTTGTCTTAATATTCAGAGGATTCTGCTATTTTTTGTTAATTTAGCTGGGAAATTTTTTAAAAGGAGATATTTTTGCTCACATAAATGCATAGACTAAAATAAAATATACTTGTTAGCGCTAAATATCTTTAGACTTATTCTACAGCCAATATAAATTAGAACATGGAATCTGCGCGTAAAGATTAAATTTAGAAACCAGTCTGTTCTCTCCTCACCAAGCATACAGATGCTATAAATAGAATTCTAGGTCAACAGTAGAACCAGGTTAGCTATAAATAGAACATGATACTGTAAGGAAAATCCATGGTCAAGCGTACTCTTATATTTTATATTGTAGTTACGTAAAAGCCATCTTTTCTAAAATACGGTCTGTGGAATTAATAGAATGTTAATAATAACGAGAAAACGAATAATTGATTCTTTTGGGAGGTGGATATACTGAAAAAGCGTAATCCATATGCGTTTAAGCATAACGCATAATTTAGTGAAAAAAAGTGTAATGATTACACCAAAAGTGTAATGGTTGGCATGTATGCGAACACAATAAGAACCAAAAAACATCCTACAGTCCTATTTTCACAATTCTCAGTTCAATTTAGCAAGACAGTCAGTGACTGGCTAAATGGGAAAATAAGAAATGATATCCATATATTATTATTGATTAAATATGTGACTGGCTATTTGGAATGCTAACATTTGTGACTGGCTAGTTGGAATGCTAACATATGTGACTGGCTATTTGGAATGCTAACATATGTGACTGGCTATTTGGAATGCTAACATTTGTGATTGGCTATTTGGAATGCTAACATATGTGACTGGCTATTTGGAATGCTAACATATGTGACTGGCTATTTGGAATGCTAACATCTGTGACTGGTTATTTGGAATGCTAACATCTGTGACTGGTTATTTGGAATGCTAACATATGTGACTGGCTATTTGGAATGCTAACATATGTGACTGGCTATTTGCAAACAATACATAGTTTGTACCTCAGTAGGCCTCAGCATGACACTAATTCCATTTGCAGAACCGCAAGAAACATATTTATGAGGTCAAATATCAGAAATGTATCATGCAGATGTGTGAAGCCAAATATCAGAAATGCATCATGCAGATATGTGAAACCAAATATCTGAAATGCATCATGCAGATATGTGAAACCAAATATCAGAACTGTATCATGCAGATCTGTGAAGCCATATATCACAACTGTATCATGCAGTAAAATATCAGAAAAAATGAAGTAAATCATTTCTCATGTGCAAATATAGAGTTACTGATTTTAGTTTAGGGACAGTCTCCAATATGAGTTAAGAGAAAGTCTGTAAGCAAAATTATTTTGTACATTAATACATTAGTATGTGTATTAATGACCCATCTGGGTTATATAAATTGTACCATCTTAAGTTACATGGCATGGGTGCACCCTAGCCTGACAAGAAATATACATGCATTAGCTAGCATATCAAGTATGCTGCCATACTGTATTCCAGATTCAAAATAGGATGGCGTGAAATGGTACTGAAATAAAAGGAAGTAAAAAGCTCTAACACTGAGCATAATTTAAGACAGAAACAAGGATGAATGACAGATGCACAGCCATACATGTACAAGGAAGTCAAAGCAGTCATAATGTAGAGCATTCACTGAGACAGAGTTTACAAAATTTAAAATAAAATAAAAATAAAAACACTTACATGCAATATAAATTATATATTTTTGTCAGTATTTACATCAGTAAAAGCAACACATTATACCCCACCCCCAATATGGATACCTCAGCAGCTTCAGGCACTTTCTTGAGAATAAAGAGGGATTCAACCAAAATTGCCACAAATTTATTTGAATCCTCTTCAGGATCTCTGGTCAGGTCCTCAGTTAGGCGAGTGTTGACTGTCAGAAGACTGCTTGACTGCTGTCCCAACATTTGAGGTAAAGGAACCCGACCACCTCCACCTCCCATTCCACCTTCTGAAATATCAATCATCATAAATCAAACATGCAGCATGAAGAACAACAATGACCCAAAAAAAGGTTGTACAGTAATACTGTAATGTCACTGGACCATACCATAATACACTCTTGTATAGTAACAATGCCATGGCATTGATCCATACCATAATATACTCTTGTACAGTAACAATGTCATGGCACTGATCCATACCATAATATACTCTTGTACAGTTGCAATGATATGTAATTAATCCATGCCATAAAATATTGCTGTACAGTAACAATGTCATGGCACTGATCAATACAATAATATACGTTTGTACAGTCACCGGTCCATACCAAAATATACTCTTGTACAGTAGCAATGACATGGCATAAAATGTAAAGGCCTTCATGCCAGGATGCTGTTTGTATTTGATGTTGTAGGGTTTAATGCTTTTTTTTCAGCACAAGACAAGCTGTACATGCTGTTTGTATTTGATGTTGTAGGTTTTAATGCTATTTTTCAGCACAAGGCAGGCTGTACATGGCGGCCAGTATAAATGGTGGGGGAATAACCTGGGAAAATCCCAGAAAGAACCACCAACCTGTGAGAAGCTACTGGTAAGCTTTCTAACAAACCCACACTGGCCGAATCCAATACTCTAACCCACAAAGACAGAGGTGAGATGGCAGTGATCCGTAATGGTGAGCGCTTAAAGCCACTCAACCACTCAGGGCACCAGGATACTGTTGGAAAACATTTGTATAATGAAAGACCTTTATGCCAGGATGTTGTTTGAAAGGTCTTCTTGCCAGGATGCTGTTTGAAACAGTTGCATAACATGTTAAGGCTTTTGCGCCAGGATGCTGTTTGAAACATTTGTACAAAATGAAGGGCTATTTACCAGGATGCTATTTGAAATATTTTTTATAAAATGTAAAGGAATTTATGCCAGGATGCTATTCAAAATATTTGTATTAGAAAAAGGCCTTTATGTCAAGATGCTGTTTGAAACATTTGGTTGAAGATAGTTTATTGTTTTAGAGAAACTATCAATTGTTATATTGTTTTAGAGAAACTATCAATTGTTAATGGACAACAGATGACAGACAATGCATAACAATGGATGATGCATATTAGATGCAGGACTACAATACTTTCCCAAAAGACTTAGGGCTAAATAAGTCGAAAAATTTCAACTTCAAGTAAAAGTCTAATATTCTGACTTTATTCAAGTTATTATTACAAGATTTTCACACTCTGAGACTGAACCAAGTTTGGAGAATGTATTGCCCAGATATACTGTGTGACTGGAAACTTACTGTTTACAGAAGTTGCTGAATCTGTCTGTTTGAGTAACATCTCCCCTTTCCTGCCTGACCCCGATCGGCTTGTACTAGGTGCTGAGGACTTCATGTAGATCTGTCGATTTAGCTCCTTAATCAGGTTCTCATGCATTTGCTAAAAATAAATTATTTGAATTCATTTTAAATTTATAACAACAGAAGTATTTTAAAAAAAGGCACCTTGAAATTTGTACACTTGAGGAAAATCTGTGTTACAGCAAATATGATTGCAATAAACACCAAAAAAGCTTTGTCCTAACCAGCCAAATGATCTCATGAAGAGGAAACTGTACAATTAAAGATGACTTCTTGGGGATACATTATTTGCCTGATCTTCAATCTCAAGATGTTGTTAAAACGATGGAAAAGCATCGCAAGTGGTACCCTATCTCTAAATAATCTTAAAATGATAGCTGAATCAGGATTTAAATGCTATTCAAAATAAACACCAGTTAAAGATAATAAGATTTCTCATGTGGCATAGATTGAGGAATCAAATGTTTTAGCAAATTATGTTTCTTCAAGAAAACCTATATCATCACATTAGCATGAGAAAAATAAAACCTACTACCTGATGAATCCAGTCCTCCCAAAGACGAAAACGTTTGTCTTTCCTTTCTATATTATACACAAAGGGCATTAACTCTTGACTATTATCTCCCTTTGCCATTTACCGGTATTTATAGTTTTAAGCTGAGTAGAACGTTGTGTAATGGGAAGAATTGCATTGGTGGGAGAATGGGAGGGTATTAAAGTAATTTAATTGGGTAAGTAGTAAGTATTCTACAAGAAACATTACTGACTGAAAAATTTACTTTCTCCTTCTAATACATTCATCAATCACAATAATGTTAGGAAAATATGTAATAGGTGGTGGGAATGTTGTGCAACCTACCTATAAATTGGTTAACCTCTGATGGAAAAGATGGATTTCCTACATGCAGGTTAACACACCTTCTTAACATAACTCCATCACAATCAGAGGTGACATGGTTAAGTCAGATCTGGTAGCTGCTTGTACAACTGTGACTGGGTCTACCAGAGTTTGTTGCTGTGGAACCATGTCATGTAGACAAAACTCAAGAAGGTTAACTGTGCATGTCAACTGATGGCCCCCATTTCTTTCAGAGATATGAGAGTCAAGGCAAGGCATACAGAGATCGCTTTTATCTCATAAGCAAAGATTATCATGAGTCAACTCTGTTCTAGTCAGAGTATGCAGAACATATTACTCACTTCAGCCCTGATGATGGTGCTTGGGGAGTTATGTCCTCTTTCCTAGGTTTAACTTTGAACTCCATAAAATGGCTTGGTCTGTTTCAGATAAAGAGAATGTGTATCATGTCTAGCCTCTTGAGTTGTGTCAATACAAGAGAGAGGTCATATGACTTTTTTGATGGCAGCAATTACCAGATGATTAAACTGGGTTGCGTCAGATAGACCACCAAGCCATCTGACTGAAACTAAAGGTAAGCTGGGCCAAAGTGGATGAGCTTCTAGGTCATGCAATTGTTTCAAGACTGAAGGGTAGAATTGTTTCTGGTGCAAGGCTTTCTGTACAAGAATTGTGAAAGAGAAGACTGTCCAAGGAAGGTTGGAACACATGTATCCAAGGCTGTTGGAGAAGATCTGGCCAGGATCATCCTGGGTAGATCTACTGAGATGATCATCCTTGATTTGTCCCAGCTGAGAATCAGAATCATTTTGACCAATCAATTTCTGTATAATCTTAGGATTGAAGATAAATGGGGAATACAAAATGGCTCACTGATCCTCCCAACCAAGAGAAAGAGCGTTTCAAGTCCATGCCTTGGGATCTAGTACTGACAAAGGGAAAGTAGAAATCTCTTTATTCTATGGTTCTTTTTCTCAACAAGACACATCCACACATGGAAGGACCGACAAACCAATGTATGAATCAAGATAAAATTATATACCCTTTTAAATTCAAGACAGAGTAAAACATAATACCTCCTTTCTGAATATGATCTCAGCCTTTAAATCCTTCAGAGCCTCCACACCTGCAAGGTTCCCCTCTAACTTGGCAACTGAAATAAAAAATAAATATTTGATGACCATTTGCAACAAACTAAGTTTATTCTTTCTACACTGTTTAACATGAATAGTGTCTGGCATGTGCACTCAACAATTACAGTTTACCTCAATGAAAATTGTAGTATTCCCCAGTAGCCATCATAAATGTCAATTATCATGCAGAAAATAAATTTAATCTCAGCAATACTGACAATTTGTTGTTAGCCAGTTTTCTGATTACTCTTTCATGCAACTTGTCATCTTTATAAATTGTCATTATTAAATGGTACTATACAGTGTCATGCTCATTTACTGTTAAGGCATATAATGACATAAATGTCTGTAAAGACACCAAAGGTCTGGAAAAAAAACGTCAACTGCTATTGAACATTTGACCCATCAAATGCATACTGCCCCCCCCCCCACTCTTACCTCAGTAAGTTTAACTGCAGTAATTATCTTTTATTCATACTTGCAAGTCTATTGAATGCCATCATAAATTTTCCTGTTTCTTAAACTATTTAATCTTCTGGGGGTATATATTTCTTTTATATATCTCAAGATAATTTTTTAAAACCAATATGACAGATAGAAGTCATTCATTATATTTCTATATGACATATATAATAATTTCATTCTATTTATATAAAGCAGAGAAAGATAATGTCCTTCAAGGTATACGGTTTAAAAAATATCCCCCACCCACCAACAACTACAACAAAAGTTTAAATGGTCTGTCCCCAAGATAGCTACATGCTGCTAGTTAGTACTAACTTTGAATTTAATCACTGACATTGTAGTAATGGAAGGGTTTGCATTTGGAAAAGAATTTTGTACTACCTGTTGCTAGCTCCATATTTTAAGTACAAAAGCATGATTACCATCCAGACTTATAATCTGAATTTAGATCCTTTCACCCATTTATTCACATCTTTAAGTTTTTATTTTGGATTCCTCATTACCTATAAAACTGATTGGTCTATTTCCAACTTGATTGAGGTGTGAACTGTATAACAGACAGTCAGACGTTATGGCACAAAGGTAGTGTCACACCTGTTGTAATCATATTTATCTTTACAGCCAAAATTATAAAGTAAAAATTCAGTTTTTATGCATCACAATATTTTACTTGTCCAATTAACCAATGAATAATACTTAGAAAGGTAACTGTGTTGACTGCCCGACTTTCTTACTGTTTCCAGCATAATTAATTTTATATGAAATGAAGCAGCAATGTTATTTGTTTGTTATGTAGGCAACCATACATCGCTACTAGATGAAAGATATGCAATAGCCATTGGTTGTTGTTAGTTTGTGCTCTATTTCTTTTAGTGGCTAGCTAGTAATATCCTTGAAGAAGAAGAAGACCTGTCACAAGGGACACAACTGTGTTTTTCTGTGATAGGGAGAGCCTAGATTTCACAATGCTTCCAGCATTGGTGCTTGCTATGCGGTTGGTCGAGCCATAGTGCTTGCTATACAGTTGGTCCAGCCATAGTGCTTGCTATGCAGTTGGCCCAGTCATAGTCCTTGCTATGCAGTTGGTCCAACCATAGTGCTTGCTATGCAGTTGGCCCAGCCATAGTGCTTGCTATGCAGTTGGCCCAGTCATAGTCCTTGCTATGCAGTTTGTTACATAATAAGTATCAATAAGTATTATATCATCCAGATATGGCCTCGACTTAATAATTCTTACTCTGATAAAGAATATATAAAAAAGAAATGTAAAAGTTGTTTACCAAAACTGTCACTGATTCTGAATCAAGGTATGAAACCAGATACAGTGTCTGTAATATTAGGTGTTTATTAATAAAAAATTTTAAAAAGTCCAACAGAACTGAACTTTTAAAAAAAGCAAGTCAAGTAAACAATATTACATTGCAATAAAATGTATTGGAATATAATTTTAAAAAACCTTAAAAAATAGATAATTAAATTTATATATATACATAACACTAAACAGAGATAACAACTGCACAAGAGGTCAAAAATCATGTATATTCTGACTTACCTGCATTTACTACTAGGTCAGTGGCATGTAAATAGTGTTTACTGGCCAGGAAACTGTTTAATTTCTCTGGGACATCTTTGATCTGTTCTCTGAAAAATAAAACATATACAAAATCAAAGTCTGATACAACAAAGGAACAACACGAATGAAGTGGAATACATTTGATCAGACCAGTAGTAACTGATCTATTGTGAATCAACCAGTGTTTACAGAAGATTGAAATGCGGTTCTGCTGACCCATCCATGATGTACCATTTATATGATTTTCATACCAACCGCCTGGAAATGAGGGGCTGGAAAATACCTGTCATCCATGAAATAGGCTGGAAATTACCATCCTGTCCATGGAAGACATTTTGCACACTTTCTTTTCAGAGCAGCTTTGAGGTAAATATTTTTTCTGGAATATTTTCTTCCAATACAATAGATCCATGCAATTTCTAAAATTTCCATGCTTCTTCCATGGATAATCAAATCTGCCAGAGGAAAATGCACTGATGGGATCATACAAGGTTGGAATCAATATACACCACTCCCTCGATAACTCGCACCCTGATAATTCGCAAACTTGCTTAAAACTTGGGGGGCAGGAGTGGATCAAATTTTTTAAACCAGAAAATAATCCTAAAATTGATCCTTATTTTTTTAACTTGCAGAGAAATGTGATCTAAATTGGTAACAGAAACTTTGATATATCTCTCATTTTATCATTGAAAATGGTTAATTGGATTGGAAATTTTAATAAACATTATGAAATATCAAATTTAAAAATAGGTCATACAAATTTTTTGCATTTTCTATCCAAACGAAATTCCTAGTACATTAATTAACAATATGTAAGGAAATTTCGATAAGTAAAAATGTCACTTACACAGAGTGGAGACAGTACTTTAATAAGCAAATAAAAATTAAATAATTTGTATCGATTGAAATTTGTGTTCTAGTTCTATCTTTTAGTTACTTTTAAGTGTAATTGTGATAAATGCAGTGTCCTCTTGTAATTAAACATAAAATGCATCAATCTATCATAACAGCTATGTCTGCGAGTGTTTCACTGAGAACCTAATTAAGTGCTGACCTTGTTTTAAAAGCTAATTTGCGGGAGTATTTTTTTAATTGTTGCAACGACTTAAAAGTTGGCCTCCTTTGTATTATCACGTTAATGATGTATTTTGAATCAAATTAAGGAGGTGGAATAACAGAAAAGTTAAAAGGCACAAAAATCCTAACAAACTTAAAATCTAGCTGCCCTGGTCCTATGTCAGGTGAACTCACTTCATTTGACCAATTGAACACTGTTATAGATGTTATTGTGTATGTAACATAAACTACCTTATAATAACTGACTCTTTCATAACTGGAATCAAAGATAAAAAGGCAGCCAAGCGAAATGAATACTTCGTAGAATAAAGAGCTTGAGAGTAGTGTATCATATACATTCTTATAACACAGTCTATCTGTCATTATACTGCATGGCTTCCACAGACAGCTTTATAAAGCGAGAGTACCTTATCATATACATTCTTATAACACAGTCTATCTGTCATTATACTGCATGGCTTCCACAGACAGCTTAATAGTGTGAGAGTAGTGTATCATATACAGTCTTATATGACAGTCTGTCACAGAATTAAAAAAAAAAAAAACAAAAAAACAAACATGTTTTGCTTGAGATATATTTAATTATTTGTGTTGTGCACACTTATAGCACTGTCTGGATTGAACAGAGCGACGGAACAAACGTATGTCTCGCGCCTCCATAAACTACTTGCGGCTGCAAACATCATTATCACGATATGCACAGGTATTTTACCATGAATATCACTCACTGTCCTTTGGATTAAGCATGATTAAGGTATTATTGAGGCAGTGATCATTTGGATCTAGTGAAGAGAGCACATATTTTCACGTGGTATTTCTATAAGCCATAGGGGTGAGTGTTAACTTTGTTATTTAATATGCGAAATTAATTGAGTTTGTATTGTAATATCATGTAATGATTCATTTATTACAACGCATATTGAAACGTTGTGAACTGTGAATTTCAAATTGTTTTTTTTATAGAGTTTAATGTATTAGTATTTTCCAGAAATCAATATTATTACCAGTTTGGTTTTATTGTAGCTTACAAGATTACAAGTTTACGAGGTGGTTACGATGTTATGTGGTTACGACGTTATGTGGTTACGAGGTGATGTAACGAGCTATCTAGATGTCTATATGTATCTACGTATGTCTGTACATGTGATTGAACCCTCCAACTCGCCATATTCTTCTCCCGTAGTGCTAGTAAAAATGAAAGATGGGACGAACCGATTCTGTATCAACTTCCGACAGTTAAATAAAATCACGATGTTTGATGCAGAACCAATGCCAGATATGGAGGGTCTGTTTGCGAAGTTGTCAGGCAACCAATGGATTTCCAAATTGGATCTGTCCAAGGGATATTGGCAGGTTCCCACTGTTCAAGAGTCCCGTGCATTAACAGCATTTGCGACCCAGAAAGGACTATATCAGTTTGAAGTAATGCCATTTGGATTAGTAGGGGCCAGCGCCACCTGTTGTCATTTGATGCGCAAGTTTCTAAAAGGTTTAGCAAACATTGATAGCTTTGTAGATGACATATTCATGTACACGAATACTTGGAGTAAGCATGTGTCCATCTTGGGGGAACTCTTTGATAGACTCCGCAGAGCGAACCTCACAGTGAGACCTACTAAATGCAGTATTGGCTATACAGATTTAGACTGTTTGGGTCACAGGGTCAGTGGTTCAGGTCAGTTAAAATCTAACCCCAAGCAAGTGGAAACGATTAAAAATGCACCGAAGCCAGACAGCAAAATGCAAGTTCCTTCATTTCTAGGACTAGTAGGATTTTATAGAAAGTTTATACCAAACTTTGCAGCCATTGCTAGTCCCCTCTCTGATTTGACAAAGAAGGGGCAACCAAACAAGGTAGAATGGGGCCGCCACAAGATAGCGCTTTTAGCACTCTGAAAGAGAAATTAATCAGTGCACCTATATTAAAATTTCCAGATGTTAGCAAACCCTTTATTTTAAGGACAGATGCATCAGAAACTGGATTGGGAGCAGTTTTACTACAAAAGCAGGATAACAATAAGTTACCCGTAGCTTACTCAAGTAGAAAATTACTACCCAGGGAGAAAAACTATTCCATTATTGAGAAAGAGTGTTTGCCCGTAGTGTGGTGAATTGAGAAGTATCATGAGTATCTTTTGGGGAAAGATTTCGTTCTCGAGACTGATCACCAACCCCTATTGTATTTAAACAAGGCCAAGGTCACTAATGCTCTATTGATGCGTTGGGCGCTGACACTACAACCTTATCGCTTCCGTGTCGAGGCAATAAGAGGAGTTGAAAATATTGGGGCAGACTACTTGAGTAGGGCATAATTGAAAACTGGGATAAAGTTTTACCCAGTTTAGAAAATCCAAATTGCAGTATAACCAGTTTAAATAATGTAACATATCTTTAGTAGCTATTTTTTCTTTTATTCTGTGAAAGTTGTTTTTTTATAAAAATATGCATACATTTTTATTTCTCTGAAGGATGAAGGTATTGTCACAGAAGTAGAAAAAAAATTGTTTTGCCTGAGAAATATTTAATTATTTGTGTTGTGCATGCTTATAGCGCTGTCCGGATTGAACAGGTGTTTTTTTCCAGATGAGCGACAGAACAAACATGTCTTGAACCGCTGTAAACTACTTGCGGCAGCAAACATCATTATCACAATATGCATGGGTATTTTACCGTGAATATTACTCACTGTCCTTTGAATTAAGTAAGATTAAGGTATAATCGAGGCAATGGTCATTTGGATCTAGTGAAGAGAGCACATATTTTCACGTGGTATTTCTAAAAGCCATAGGAGTGAGTGTTAAATTTATGTTATTTAATATGCGAAGTTAATTGAGTTTGTATTGTAATATTGTGTAATGATTCATTTATTACAACGCATATTTAAAACGTTCTGAATTGTGAATTTCAAGTTGTTTTTTTATAGAGTTTAATTTATTAGTATTTTCCAGAACTCATTATTATTACCAGTTTAGTTTTATTGTAGCTGACAAGATTACAAGGTTACGAGGTGGTTACAAGGTTATGAGGTGGTTAAGACGTTACGTGGTTATGACGTTATGTGGTTACGAGGTGATGTAACGAGCTATCTAGATGTCTATATGTATGTATGTCTGTACATGTGGTGGAGTCAAAACTGTAGATGTAGCTAATACGAGAGTGCTGTATGCTGTCTGTACGTGTATACGTATCACTGACTGTACATGTAGTGGATCTGTGAATGGTGTGAACAGCCGATACAAGAGTGTGTCAACTTGAGGAACGTGGTGAAACTGTGCGGTTTATCGGTAGATGAATCGTGCGACTGTACAAGGGTCAAGAAGCATATGTTTATTCCAATTGTTGTTTAAATTGGTATATTTGTATTTACATAAGATTATTTTGAATCTTAGATGAATTCCAGGAGATTTGTGAATCTTAAAGACAGTGCAGAACATTTTTAACGTATTTGAAAACTTGAGATTGTTTGAATCCCAAGACTTGTCTATACGTGAAACTATATGATTATTTTAGTGTGAACTATTATTTGAAATTGAGGTTTCCTTAAGCTGTATATCAGAGAGATATATATTAATGGTTTATTATCAATGTGTGATAGTATAGAGTGATTGAATCAAGTGTATATTGAGCATGTGTGAGAATCACTGTATTTTAACATCATACATTTTTTTTTTACTTATTAAGTTAATACATTTTTATCTTTCACGCATTATGTTTGAATTATTCATTTGATCCAATACCCACTCAGTTACAATTCTGTTACACAGTCTATCAGTCATTATACTGCATGGCTTCCACAGACAGCTTTATAAAGCGAGAGTACCTTATCATATACATTCTTATAACACAGTCTAACTATCAGTCATTATACTGCATGGCTTCCACAGACAGCTTTATAAAGCGAGAGTATCTTATCATATATATTCTTATAACACAGTCTATCAGTCATTATACTGCATGGCTTCCATAGACAGCTTTATAAAGCGAGAGTACCTTATCATATACATTCTTATAACACAGTCTATCAGTCATTATCCTGCATGGCTTCCATAGACAGCTTAATAGTGTGAGAGTAGTGTATCTTGAACATTTTTTTTGCTAGTTTTAGTTTATGATTTATTTAAGCAAATTTGCGTCTTGTTTCCATGTCAACAATAAAAGTATCAATGCTGAAAAGATCACCTGCAGAATCTACCTGTACCAAATTTTATTAACATGTTTAAAATATTGTAATTCTTCTCTTGAAAAACTAATTCAGTTTGAGGGGTTATTTGACAGAGGGACTGATGAATTTCTATCTTCCCGTCAAATTCAATTGGTGTTGTATAATAATATATGGACATCATCATAATATCAACTATAATGCAATAGCCAGCGCAGCATATACAGCTTAACAATGCAATATACTGACTTTGATAAGTGTGCATGATGGTAACTAATTTAAATACAAGTAAAGCCAGGTGTGACATATCAACAACATGAATGAAACTCTACAGACAAGTAAAGCCAGGTGTGATGGGTGTATCAACAACATGAAGGGAACTCTACAGACAAGTAAAGCAAGGGGTGAAGGATATATCAACAACATGAAGGGAACTCTACAGACAAGTAAAGCAAGGTGTGATGGATGTATCAACAACATGAAGGGAACTCTACAGACAAGTAAAGCAAGGTGTGATGGATGTATCAACAACATGAAGGGAACTCTAAAGACAAGTAAAGCAAGGGGTGAAGGATATATCAACAACATGAAGGGAACTCTAAAGACAAGTAAAGCAAGGTGTGATGGATGTATCAACAACATGAAGGGAACTCTACAGATAAGTAAAGCAAGGGGTGAAGGATGTATCAACAACACAAAGGGAACTGAATTAAAAGTAAAGCAAGAGGTGATGAATATGTCAACAATTTAAAGGGAACTCTATAGACAAGTAAACCAAGATGTGATGATATCAATAGCATGCTGGGAAGGTATTAGATGGCAAGCATTCAAACATGGTCATAGGCCTTTACAAGGAGTCGTAAGACAAGAATGATTTACACTTGATCTAATAAAGAAGCGATGGTTTTCTGTTCCACTCCATCTATCCACAGTCTGCGTAGCTCATCTCGCTTGCAATGAAGTAGTGTCTTACAACTGCTGAGATCGTCCTTGATTTTCTTGATTTTTTCCCTGGACTCTGAAATATATAATTGAACATAGCATAAAACATTGTTAAAGGTATAATTTTAAAACGTGATGATTTTTTCATAGGTTTTTGGGTTGTATTTTTAAGTTGTTTTTTTCTTCTTTGATGTTTCAACTGTTTTGAGCTTCAAGAAAAATGCAGTTTCAAGATTAGCTCCACAATGAGCATAATATTTATTGAAAATCTGATCATGTCTTCTTTCAGGTTGAAGAAAATATGACTGAAGTGTATGCAATGCTAACACTGATCCAACAATATGTCATTATAGGTCTCTCAAATACATGACAAAATAAAATGACCCGAAGTCTTTTACTTGCATAATTCAAATGCAAGACAGAATAAAATGACTCGATGTCATTAACTTGCATAATTCAAATAAATGACAGAATAAAATGACCTGATGCTTTTTAGTTGCATAATTCAAATGCATGACAGAATAAAATGACCCGATGTATTTAACTTGCATAATTCAAATGCATGACAGAATAAAATGACTCGATGTCTTTAACTTGCATAATTCAAATGCATGACAGAATAAAATGACCCGATGTCTTTTACTTGCATAATTCAAATACATGACAGAATAAAATGACCCAATGTCATTAACTTGCATAATTCAAATGCATGACAGAATAAAATGACCCGATGTCATTAACTTGCATAATTCAAATGCATGACAGAATAAAATGACCCAATGTATTTAACTTGCATAATTCAAATGCATGACAGAATAAAATGACCCGATGTCTTTAACTTGCATAATTCAAATGCATGACAGAATAAAATGACCCGATGTATTTAACTGGCATAATTCAAATGCATGACAGAATAAAATGACCCAATGTCTTTTACTTGCATAATTCAAATGCATGACAGAATAAAATGACCCAATGTCCTTTACTTGCATAATTCAAATGCATGACAGAATAAAATGACCCGATGTCTTTTACTCGCATAATTCAAATGTATGACAGAATAAAATGACCCGATGTATTTAACTGGCATAATTCAAATGCATGACAGAATAAAATGACTTGATGTCTTTAACTTACATAATTCAAATGCATGACAGAATAAAATGACCCGATGTCTTTTACTTGCATAATTCAAATACATGACAGAATAAAATGACCCGATGTATTTAACTTGCATAATTCAACTACATGACAGAATAAAATGACCTGATGTCTTTTACTTGCATAATTCAAATGGCACAAGAGCTACTAAATGACAACAAGTGACCTATTGGAATCATGGATTAAAAAGATAACAAAGTAATCTGGTGTAGACCTGGCTATAAACTAATTAATTTACTAATTGCTTCACAAACCATTAATTCTGGAACTGATATTGCTGAAGTCATGTGAAATCTTGGTCAAGTCACTGTAGTGCTCTAAAAAAGAAAGAGAACATCTCAAGCGGTTTTCTAGCATGGAAAAAATGTTGTTATCAATCTGCAACGATATTTTCAACAACCATAAACAGGGTTGTTCAGCCATGGACCAAGTGTGATGTCACGAATCACTACCTCATACCTAAAAATAGAATGTAGCCCCAGCTTCGGACAAACATTACAATATGGTGGCTCAGTACCATTATGTTTCACTGACAGAAGATGATGTTCCTGCTGGAAAATTACCTTATGCTTTGATAGAAAATCACTCAAAACAAAATAAGTAAATAGACCATCAAAGCATCATTACAAGTGCACTCTAAATATAAGAGGTGAATTGATTTGTGAAAACAAAAAGTAAATTGCATTGAAAAGTTAGGTTCACAGGGTTTTTCCGAGGTGTGGCGTGAACATTAAATTTAATAGTTATTTTGTTATACTCTATTATTATGATTATTATCATTATTATTATTATTCATCTATCTTTGCAGAGTTTGTGATAAATCATCAGGACTGCAGACAATTCATTTAATTTAGAAGAATCTTGACATCAAGAAAAAGATAATGAATCAATCAATTTAATACTGTACAAGACAACTAATACAAATTTAAAACAAGCATGTATTTGTGTGAAAATGTTTAATGAGGTACAAGATGATATTTACATTGACATGTAGTGTGTACCTGTAACAGGCTGAAATGTGATTAAGAATATTTTTTGGGTTACTAGAAAAACCAAAATACATTGAAAAACCAAAATGCACATGTATTTACATGATCTCTCTGTATATACATATCGGTTTCCACACAAATTATTATTGTTTTTGTTTGAAAAATAATATAAACCAAAATAAATCTTTTATGTGATTTTGATGCAAATTATTTACTTTTTCCTAGTTATAGCACGTGTTTGACTCTGTGTATTATACTACGATTCGCCATGTACAAAGTCTGTCGAATCAAGAAAGACTGAGTGACATGATTACATGAATAGTGCTATAAATAGGAAAAAAGCAACTAATTTGTATCAAAATCACATAAATCATATTTTACTTTGCTTTATATTATTATTCAAACAAAAACAAAAAATAATTTGTGTGTGGAAACCGATATATACAGAGAGAACATGTAAATACATGTGTATTTCGGTGTATTTCAGTGCTTCTAATAATCCATATATTTTTGTTTTCAATAAAAGTTGCTCTTTATAATTGACAATTGTATTTTATAACCTGACATTGCATTTTCTATTATGATTTATATGTCAATAAAATTAAATTGCCAAGATCTTTGTTTGGGTTACGGAATGAAAGTAACTCCCTTCATGTAATCTTTATTGACATATCTTGAATCACTACGGCAAATACCATAACAACAGTGTTTTACAACCATTATTTAAGCATAAAAACAAATTTTATAGCTTAGAATAAGATGAAAACAACAAGACAGTTTACTCACGACTGATTCTATGTTTGTCCAAAAACAATATGGCTGACAACGCAATGCCTAGTGGGTAAATGACATAATACAATATTTATAGCTGGCTGAACAACCCTATACAGATTTCATACATAACATCCAACTGTAAGCGTCATGCAGTTTTTCACCTACTATATATAATGAATTATAGCATACATACAACTGTTATCTTAGGAGTAGGCCCCAGGTTTTGTACCTACTGTATATACACATTTATAATCTATACTCAACTATTAACAATGGAACATAGCTCCATGCTTTCTTCATCTACCGTATATACACATTTATAATCTTTACTCAACCATTAATAATGGAACATAACTCCATGCTTTCTTCATCTACCATATATACCCATGTATAATCTATACTCAACTATTAACAATGGAACATAGCTCCATGCTTTCTTCATCTACCGTATATACACATTTATAATCTTTACTCAACTATTAACAATGGAACATAGCTCCATGCTTTCTTCATCTAATATATATACACATTTATAATCTTTACTCAACTATTAACAATGGAACATAGCTCCATGCTTTCTTCATCTACCGTATATACACATTTATAATCTTTACTCAACTATAACCACTGGAACATAGCTGCATGCTTTCTTCATCTACCATATATACACATTTATAATCTTTACTCAACTATTAACAATGGAACATAGCTCCATGCTTTCTTCATCTACCGTATATACACATTTATAATCTTTACTCAACTATTAACAATGGAACATAGCTCCATGCTTTCTTCATCTACCGTATATACACATTTATAATCTTTACTCAACTATTAACAATGGAACATAACTCCATGCTTTCTTCATCTACCATATATACCCATTTATAATCTTTACTCAACTATTAACAATGGAACATAACTCCATGCTTTCTTCATCTACCGTATATACACATTTATAATCTTTACTCAACTATTAACAATGGAACATAGCTCCATGCTTTCTTCATCTACCATATATACCCATTTATAATCTTTACTCAACTATTAACAATGGAACATAACTCCATGCTTTCTTCATCTACCGTATATACACATTTATAATCTTTACTCAACTATTAACAATGGAACATAACTCCATGCTATCTTCATCTACCATATATACCCATTTATAATCTTTACTCAACTATTAACAATGGAACATAACTCCATGCTTTCTTCATCTACCGTATATACACATTTATAATCTTTACTCAACTATTAACAATGGAACATAGCTCCATGCTTTCTTCATCTACCATATATACCCATTTATAATCTATACTCAACTATTAACAATGGAACATAACTTCATGCTTTCTTCATCTACCGTATATACACATTTATAATCTTTACTCAACTATTAACAATGGAACATAACTCCATGCTTTCTTCATCTACCGTATATACACATTTATAATCTTTACTCAACTATTAACAATGGAACATAGCTCCATGCTTTCTTCATCTACCGTATATACACATTTATAATCTTTACTCAACTATTAACAATGGAACATAGCTCCATGCTTTCTTCATCTACCGTATATACACATTTATAATCTTTACTCAACTATTAACAATGGAACATAACTCCATGCTATCTTCATCTACCATATATACCCATTTATAATCTTTACTCAACTATTAACAATGGAACATAACTCCATGCTTTCTTCATCTACCGTATATACACATTTATAATCTTTACTCAACTATTAACAATGGAACATAGCTCCATGCTTTCTTCATCTACCATATATACACATTTATAATCTTTACTCAACTATTAACAATGGAACATAACTCCATGCTTTCTTCATCTACCGTATATACACATTTATAATCTTTACTCAACTATTAACAATGGAACATAGCTGCATGCTATCTTCATCTACCATATATACCCATTTATAATCTATACTCAACTATTAACAATGGAACATAACTCCATGCTTTCTTCATCTACCATATATACACATTTATAATCTTTACTCAACTATTAACAATGGAACATAGCTCCATGCTTTCTTCATCTACCGTATATACACATTTATAATCTTTACTCAACTATTAACAATGGAACATAGCTCCATGCTTTCTTCATCTACCGTATATACACATTTATAATCTTTACTCAACTATTAACAATGGAACATAGCTGCATGCTTTCTTCATCTACCATATATACCCATTTATAATCTATACTCAACTATTAACAATGGAACATAACTCCATGCTTTCTTCATCTACCGTATTGTCACAGAATTAGGCGAAAATTTGAACTGA
Source organism: Unio pictorum (assembly GCA_030141615.1). Taxonomy (NCBI): domain Eukaryota; kingdom Metazoa; phylum Mollusca; class Bivalvia; order Unionida; family Unionidae; genus Unio; species Unio pictorum. The sequence goes on along the minus strand of JARLTB010000023.1, from coordinate 7,631,380 downwards.
TTTTTGTTGTTCTTCAATTGCAAACGAAACTCACCATTTTTCTTGATTTCGTCGTACACGCATTACCTGGGATGATTAAGTGGCGTGTAACGATTTGCATGTGCCAATTTGTAATTTACATGAAATCCGAAATACTCGTTGTACGTGGTGCACGTCAAGCTCGATGTGATTTATGTTCACCTGTTGAGAGTATATAAGGCGATGGATTTCTCATTATTATTTACGGGAACTAAAATATCTAATCAAAGGATAGATAACCTCGTCTTGCAAATCTCCAGCCAAAGGGTTGATTCCGGAGATCTAATAACATCGTTGATTCCGGAGATCTAATAACATCGTTGATTCCGGAGATCTAATAACATCGTTGATTCCGTAGATCTGATAACATCTGACAATCACTGATTCCGTCTGATTCCGTCGTTGATACCGTAGAAGTTCATCACTGATAGCGCATCTAATAACATCGTTGATACCGTCTCTGATACCGTAGCTGCTAACATAGTTGTTACAATGTTTCTGATACCGTAGCTGCTAATAACATCGTTGATACCGTAGCTGTTAAACACATCTGATACCATCTTTTGATAAACGTCTTTGATATCGTTTGATTTGTTGTGGGACATCTATTGTTTGTTCTGGAACATCTCTGTATAAATATCTGAATGTGCTTGTGCCGTTAATTTGTGCAAACGGAATTGAAGTATCTGTCTGTGTGTCGAACTGTCTGTTCGTCAATATCTGTGTAACGTGTAAATATCCGGAAAGCTAGAAGTCCGAGTGTCGGAGCTGTCTTAGAGTTGTAAAACGTCCGGCTAGACATCTAGGGGAGTGAGGAACCGTTGGTTCGGGTAGATGTTGTATGCTGTCTGAACGTATAACTGTGGTGGATCCGTGTAGGGAAACGTCCGATAATAGTATTGGTCAACCCTCGGTTCTCGGGGAAACTGGGAGACGATTCAACTGTTGCTGAATCGTGCGGTTATACAGGGGAGACACATAGGTGTATTGAAATTGTAATATAATTTAATACATTGTTGTATTTGCATGCTTATGTCAGATCGCAATAATATTTCAAGTGATCACATAGATATCAATAAAAGCTAGCAACTTGATTCAATACAAGTATATGATCGTGCTAGTTATCGCAATCCATCGTGCGATAGATAGTTTGTCGTTTGTGTTTATTTTTTTTCGTAAATCATTCTTGCATTTATTTAACTTTCGTAAAGGATTCTTGGATCTGTGTATAATCCAAGAGATCCCTTTACATCTGAGATTCCTTTTGTATTGTTATTTAATTTGTTCATGTATTGTGAATGGTTGTGAGTGTAATTGTGGGTTGAGTGCATGAATTATTGTGTTGTTACATCTGTATTTTTTTTTCATTTATAATTTATTACATAAATTTATATTTTCTTTCACAAATTGTGTTTGTATTGTTCATTTAATCCACCCTCCTCTCGGTAACAATTCTGTTACAATGGTGTCAGAAGTGGGATCGTTGGATTAAGTGAACTGTCAATCATTTTTGTGAAGGTATACATTTAATGTTTATATTTGAGCGTGACCTTCTGTTAAGATAATACTCTAGTTGGAGTTTATTTTTGTTTAGTTTACCTAGGTCCGTGTGTCCAGTATAAACGTGTTTAAAACATTGGTTTGGTTACCTATCTATATTCGTATTACATTTGTCATGTCATCCCTTAAGGACTTGGTTGCCTTAGGCAAAGAATTTGGATATGAAGGTGAAAGCTTAAGGAAATTTATTCAAGAAGAACAAGCCCGGGAAAGGGAAGAAAGGGCAAGGGCAAGGGAATTAGAAAAGGAAGAAAGGATAAGGTCAAGGGAATTAGAAAGGGAATTAGAAAAGGAAAAGGGGGAGGCCGAAGAAAGGAAAAGGGAATTAGAAAGGGTAGCCGATGAAAGGAAACGGGAATTAGAAAGGGAATCCGAAGATAGGAAATGGGCATTTGAGAAGGATAAGATAGAATTAGAGAAGCAGGCCCAAAGGGAAAAGATAGAATTCGAAAGGGAAAAGATAGAATTAGAGAAGCAGGCCGAAAGGGAAAAGATAGAATTAGAGAAGCAGGCCGAAAGGGAAAAGATAGAATTAGAGAAGCAGGCCGAAAAAGACAGGATAGAATGGGAAAGGGAAGCGGAGGGAAGGCGAATAGAGTTAGAAAAACTAGCAAAACTAGAAATGTTCGAGTTAGAAGAATCAGCAAAACAACGGGATCATGAGCGTAAGGTAGAATTAGCGACATCTGGAAGAGAACACGATTCTGCCACTAACAAATTAAGGGGCCCCAAATTACCTCCCTTTGACGATGAAAAAGATAACATAGATAGTTATCTTCATCGGTTTGAGCGGTATGCCGAAAACCAGAAGTGGAGTCAAAATGACTGGGCACTGCATCTGAGTGCTTTATTAAAAGGTAAAGCACTGGATGTATACTCGCGACTTCCTAGGGACGATGTGTTTAAGTACGACGTCCTAAAGGAAGCACTTCTCAAAAGGTACGAGCTCACTGAACAAGGTTTTCGAAAAAAGTTCAGGTATAGCAAGCCCGATAAGGGAGAAACCTTTGGTCAGTTCACCGTCAGAATTGCGAACTATTTTGAGCGGTGGATTGAATGCGGCAAAGCGGTGAAAACGTTTGAAGGGTTGACTGATTTCTTGCTCAGAGATCAATTATTTAATACAGTTGGGCGAGAATTAGATCAATTTCTGAAGGAGAAAGTCTTCACAAACGCAAAAGATATGGCTAAGCAAGCCGATTTATTTGCCGAAGCTCATGGGGGAACCCAGAACGTGGTTTTAAAAGATTTTAAGTCTGGAAACCAGTCTGTAAGACCTATGCCTAGGGAGCCTGTAAAATCAGCTGAGGTAAAAAGGTCAGTTGGGAATCCAGTTTTTCAGCGTGTGCGGTGTTTCTTGTGTAATGCATTGGGTCATGTTCAAAAAGACTGTCCTAAAAGAAAGGCACTTATACATAAGGTAGCAGTGGCTATACAAAGTAAAGGTATAACTGATAACATCGTACAGGTAGAACCTTGTATTCATTCGCTTGGCACGTGTTTATTTCCTGAAGCGCGTGTACCAACCGCGAGAGGGTTTGTCAACGGTCGAGAAGTCGTGGTATTGCGTGACACTGGTTGTACGGGCGTAGTGATCAAACGTAGTCTCGTGCAGGATAACCAAATGCTTGGGTGGGAATCCCCATGTATGTTACTTGATCAGACGATGGGTCGCATTCCCGTAGCAAGGATCACAGTAAAAACACCTTTCTTAACAGGAACTGTTGATGCCCTTTGTATGGACAATCCTATTTACGATCTGACGATCGGTAATGTTGAAGGTTCCCGTCTTCCAACCATGGCCGATTTTAAAATACCTTTGGCCCAGGCAGTCGAAACGCGAGCGCAAACACGGCGAGAGAAAACCGCGTTTCATAAATTAATAGTCCCTGAATCGATCTCCGGAATTTCGCGTGATGATTTCAAACAAGAGCAAGAACGTGATGAATCCATCAGAACAATTGTTGAGAAAATCACGTCCGGCGCGATTAAACATTGCAAGCGTGGGGGTAGCTCGAGATTCGTACTCAAGAACGGATTAATTCATAGGGAGTTTAGCGCTCGGGAGGGTAAGAAGTATTGGCAAGTGGTCGTACCCCAGAGATATAGATCTCAAGTACTTAGGGTGGCGCATGAGTCAAGCATGGCAGGACACCTAGGTAAGGCTAAGACCACTAGCAGGGTAGTCGCTGAATTCTACTGGCCAGGTGTTAATGGCGATGTCACACGGTTCTGTAGGTCGTGCGACGTATGTCAGAAAACCGTCTGTAAGGGAAGGGTCACAAGGGTGCCCTTGGGACAGATGCCATTAATAGATACACCGTTTAAAAGAGTGGCAGTAGATATTGTAGGACCAATACACCCAGTTACCGAAAGAAAGAATCGGTACATACTTACTCTGGTTGACTACGCAACCAGATACCCCGAAGCCGTAGCGTTACCAACTATTGAAACGGAAAGGGTAGCTGAAGCATTAGTTGATATCTTCAGTAGGGTAGGGGTGCCAGAGGAAATCCTCACTGATTGTGGTGCCCAATTCACCTCTGACCTCATGGGTGAAATAAGTAGACTGTTATCCATCAAACAGCTAAACACTACCCCATACCATCCGATGTGCAATGGACTGGTAGAGAAGTTTAATGGTACCCTGAAAAGCATGCTGAGAAAGATGTGCGCGGAACGTCCGCAAGACTGGGACCGTTATTTAAACGCTGTTCTGTTCGCGTACCGTGAAGTACCGCAGGAAAGTTTAGGGTTCTCACCCTTTGAACTGTTGTATGGTAGGACAGTTCGAGGCCCGATGCGGATACTACGCGAACTATGGACTGGTGATGTCGCGAACGAGGAAATAAAAACGACTTACCAGTACGTGTTAGATCTAAGAAATAAACTTGAGAGTACATGCCAGATGGCACGTGACGAATTGATTAAATCGGGGCGCAGATATGCCAAGTATTACAACCGCAGAGCGCGTAATAGGAAATTTCTTGTGGGAGATCAGGTGCTATTGCTTCTTCCAACGAGTTCGAATAAGTTATTAGTCCAGTGGAAAGGTCCATATGAAGTTAAAGAAGTAAAAGGTGACATGGACTATAAAATTGACATGGACGGTAATGTAAAAACATTCCATGCGAACATGCTCAAGTTATACATCAAGAGACAGAGCGACAATGTCAATAAGGGGAGTTGAAAATATAGGCGCAGACTACTTGAGTAGGGCATGATGGGAAATTTGTATGAATTTGCCCAAGTAATAAAATCCAGTTTGTAGTATAACCAGTGTAAATGTTGTAAGATATCATCAGTAGTTATTTTTCTTCTATTCTGTGTTAGTTTTAAAAATGTGTACATTTTTATTCTTAGGGGGGAGGTATTGTCACAGAATTAGGCGAAAATTTGAACTGATTTTTGTTGTTCTTCAATTGCAAACGAAACTCACCATTTTTCTTGATTTCGTCGTACACGCATTACCTGGGATGATTAAGTGGCGTGTAACGATTTGCATGTGCCAATTTGTAATTTACATGAAATCCGAAATACTCGTTGTACGTGGTGCACGTCAAGCTCGATGTGATTTATGTTCACCTGTTGAGAGTATATAAGGCGATGGATTTCTCATTATTATTTACGGGAACTAAAATATCTAATCAAAGGATAGATAACCTCGTCTTGCAAATCTCCAGCCAAAGGGTTGATTCCGGAGATCTAATAACATCGTTGATTCCGGATGCATGCTTTCTTCATCTACCATATATACACATTTATAATCTTTACTCAACTATTAACAATGGAACATAGCTCCATGCTTTCTTCATCTACCGTATATACACATTTATAATCTTTACTCAACTATTAACAATGGAACATAGCTCCATGCTTTCTTCATCTACCGTATATACACATTTATAATCTTTACTCAACTATTAACAATGGAACATAACTCCATGCTATCTTCATCTACCATATATACCCATTTATAATCTTTACTCAACTATTAACAATGGAACATAACTCCATGCTTTCTTCATCTACCGTATATACACATTTATAATCTTTACTCAACTATTAACAATGGAACATAGCTCCATGCTTTCTTCATCTACCATATATACCCATTTATAATCTTTACTCAACTATTAACAATGGAACATAACTCCATGCTTTCTTCATCTACCGTATATACACATTTATAATCTTTACTCAACTATTAACAATGGAACATAACTCCATGCTATCTTCATCTACCATATATACCCATTTATAATCTTTACTCAACTATTAACAATGGAACATAACTCCATGCTTTCTTCATCTACCGTATATACACATTTATAATCTTTACTCAACTATTAACAATGGAACATAGCTCCATGCTTTCTTCATCTACCATATATACCCATTTATAATCTATACTCAACTATTAACAATGGAACATAACTTCATGCTTTCTTCATCTACCGTATATACACATTTATAATCTTTACTCAACTATTAACAATGGAACATAACTCCATGCTTTCTTCATCTACCGTATATACACATTTATAATCTTTACTCAACTATTAACAATGGAACATAGCTCCATGCTTTCTTCATCTACCGTATATACACATTTATAATCTTTACTCAACTATTAACAATGGAACATAGCTCCATGCTTTCTTCATCTACCGTATATACACATTTATAATCTTTACTCAACTATTAACAATGGAACATAACTCCATGCTATCTTCATCTACCATATATACCCATTTATAATCTTTACTCAACTATTAACAATGGAACATAACTCCATGCTTTCTTCATCTACCGTATATACACATTTATAATCTTTACTCAACTATTAACAATGGAACATAGCTCCATGCTTTCTTCATCTACCATATATACACATTTATAATCTTTACTCAACTATTAACAATGGAACATAACTCCATGCTTTCTTCATCTACCGTATATACACATTTATAATCTTTACTCAACTATTAACAATGGAACATAGCTGCATGCTATCTTCATCTACCATATATACCCATTTATAATCTATACTCAACTATTAACAATGGAACATAACTCCATGCTTTCTTCATCTACCATATATACACATTTATAATCTTTACTCAACTATTAACAATGGAACATAGCTCCATGCTTTCTTCATCTACCGTATATACACATTTATAATCTTTACTCAACTATTAACAATGGAACATAGCTCCATGCTTTCTTCATCTACCGTATATACACATTTATAATCTTTACTCAACTATTAACAATGGAACATAGCTCCATGCTTTCTTCATCTACCATATATACCCATTTATAATCTATACTCAACTATTAACAATGGAACATAACTCCATGCTTTCTTCATCTACCGTATTGTCACAGAATTAGGCGAAAATTTGAACTGATTTTTGTTGTTCTTCAATTGCAAACGAAACTCACCATTTTTCTTGATTTCGTCGTACACGCATTACCTGGGATGATTAAGTGGCGTGTAACGATTTGCATGTGCCAATTTGTAATTTACATGAAATCCGAAATACTCGTTGTACGTGGTGCACGTCAAGCTCGATGTGATTTATGTTCACCTGTTGAGAGTATATAAGGCGATGGATTTCTCATTATTATTTACGGGAACTAAAATATCTAATCAAAGGATAGATAACCTCGTCTTGCAAATCTCCAGCCAAAGGGTTGATTCCGGAGATCTAATAACATCGTTGATTCCGGAGATCTAATAACATCGTTGATTCCGGAGATCTAATAACATCGTTGATTCCGTAGATCTGATAACATCTGACAATCACTGATTCCGTCTGATTCCGTCGTTGATACCGTAGAAGTTCATCACTGATAGCGCATCTAATAACATCGTTGATACCGTCTCTGATACCGTAGCTGCTAACATAGTTGTTACAATGTTTCTGATACCGTAGCTGCTAATAACATCGTTGATACCGTAGCTGTTAAACACATCTGATACCATCTTTTGATAAACGTCTTTGATATCGTTTGATTTGTTGTGGGACATCTATTGTTTGTTCTGGAACATCTCTGTATAAATATCTGAATGTGCTTGTGCCGTTAATTTGTGCAAACGGAATTGAAGTATCTGTCTGTGTGTCGAACTGTCTGTTCGTCAATATCTGTGTAACGTGTAAATATCCGGAAAGCTAGAAGTCCGAGTGTCGGAGCTGTCTTAGAGTTGTAAAACGTCCGGGTAGACATCTAGGGGAGTGAGGAACCATTGGTTCGGGTAGATGTTGTATGCTGTCTGAACGTATAACTGTGGTGGATCCGTGTAGGGAAACGTCCGATAATAGTATTGGTCAACCCTCGGTTCTCGGGGAAACTGGGAGACGATTCAACTGTTGCTGAATCGTGCGGTTATACAGGGGAGACACATAGGTGTATTGAAATTGTAATATAATTTAATACATTGTTGTATTTGCATGCTTATGTCAGATCGCAATAATATTTCAAGTGATCACATAGATATCAATAAAAGCTAGCAACTTGATTCAATACAAGTATATGATCGTGCTAGTTATTGCAATCCATCGTGCGATAGATAGTTTGTCGTTTGTGTTTATTTTTTTTCGTAAATCATTCTTGCATTTATTTAACTTTCGTAAAGGATTCTTGGATCTGTGTATAATCCAAGAGATCCCTTTACATCTGAGATTCCTTTTGTATTGTTATTTAATTTGTTCATGTATTGTGAATGGTTGTGAGTGTAATTGTGGGTTGAGTGCATGAATTATTGTGTTGTTACATCTGTATTTTTTTTTCATTTATAATTTATTACATAAATTTATATTTTCTTTCACAAATTGTGTTTGTATTGTTCATTTAATCCACCCTCCTCTCGGTAACAATTCTGTTACACGTATATACACATTTATAATCTTTACTCAACTATTAACAATGGAACATAGCTGCATGCTATCTTCATCTACCGTATATACACATTTATAATCTATACTCAACTATTAACAATGGAACATAGCTCCATGCTTTCTTCATCTACCATATATACCCATTTATAATCTATACTCAACTATTAACAATGGAACATAACTCCATGCTTTCTTCATCTACCGTATATACACATTTATAATCTTTACTCAACTATTAACAATGGAACATAGCTCCATGCTTTCTTCATCTACCATATATACCCATTTATAATCTATACTCAACTATTAACAATGGAACATAGCTCCATGCTTTCTTCATCTACCGTATATACACATTTATAATCTTTACTCAACTATTAACAATGGAACATAGCTCCATGCTTTCTTCATCTACCATATATACCCATTTATAATCTATACTCAACTATTAACAATGGAACATAACTCCATGCTTTCTTCATCTACTGTATATACCCATTTATAATGGGTCACTGCAAGTTTGCACATTATGAAATGGCAACCTGCGCAAGCACTGCCATTGGTGCTACCCTCCTCCAACTGTTACAAATGTATTGCTAACACTAACTTCTAAAAGCTGAGTGCAAGCAGAGCAGCTGCTAGTACCATTTTAAAAATTAAATCTTTGGTATGATTAGCTAGGGATCAAATCTGCAACCTCTTGCATTCAGTGTAGACACCACTCTAACCACTTGGGCCACCAGAGATGTCTCCAATGAATCTGATATGAAAATTTGGACCCAGACCAAGCCCTGGCAAACCAATATCCAGATTTGACAAAAATACTTAATTATTTTACTTTTTGCTAATATTGGGTATGTGTGGGGTGACACTGCCTGGTGAAGATAGTGATTATCTCGCAATTTTTATATATAAACTTTGCCTTTTTCTATCAGAAAAGTGAAAACAATAGAACATGTCCATAATTTAAGGGTCATAGTATTAATGGTTGGCAGGTCTCTAATTGGAACACTAATAAACACAACTGTGTAAGAATCACATATTGATGTGACCTACTCATAGCAAGGGTACAATTGAAGGACCTTCTTTATCTTTTCCATAAAGTACAGATTCATCATTTATTATTGAGCCAACTTTCAAGTCATCCATATTTACCTCTAACCAACTGTCCTAGTCTTACATCACACTCCCTAAATGCCTTTTCAATCCGTGCTTTCTCCTTCTCCCTTTGCTCAAAATCTGCACTGCAAAAGATTTGAAAAAGGATTCATTACATTTCTATCCATAATCATTAGCAATGTGAAAAAGGTGAGCCTTCATTTATGAAAATAAACATGAATAGATCTGAAATTTATTTTATAATGACACCAGGTATGACAATCATCTACATTAACAACAAGACATTAAATTCAAACTTCCTTTATGTACATTTTAAGTACAAAACATTAGACTAACATTTCATGATTTTCTTAATTTTAACATTTAATTCAATCAATAAATTTAAATTTGAAATTCTGCTTTTGGAAAACTTTCAGACTTTATTACAACAACACTTAGGGGCCCCGAGTGGCCAAGTGGTCTAAAGCGCTGTCCGTTACGGATCACTATCATCTCACCTCTGTCTGCATGGGATCGAGTCTAATATTCGGCAAATGTGGGTATGTGAGAAAGCTTGCCAGTAGCTTCTCGTGGGTCCGTGTTTTTTCCGGGGGTTTTTCCCGGGTTCTTCCTCCACCAATAATACTGGCCGCCATGTATAGCCTATTGTGTACTGAAAAATGGCGTTAAACCATAAAAACAAAACAAACAACAACATTTCACAAGTCAATCAAACCTGATCATTACTGCACCTATCATGGGTCACCCAAATCTACCACCTACAGAGCAATGGTTATTCAGCAGAAATAATGTGGCATCGTATATTAAAATAAAAGATACACGAGCTAAACTAATTAAATACTTTTCAGCACATTTACCATTAAATGTTGACAACAGCAGCATTCATGAGAGAACGGCATTTTTTTAACAGCATGGAATTGTGTATACTGTATTGGCTGTTTCACTCTAACAGTGACCATTCATGTCATTAACAAAGTGATTTCGAATGAAGATATTTATTTCTGTCCTAAGTTTTCCCACCAAAGTGCGAGTTGCTTCCTCGGAGTATTGCTTTATAACCTTTCTAGCTTCAAAAGTACTAAATTTAATTTGAGGCAAAATGGTAGTCACACCTTCTATAAATTCCAATTGGATGTCAATTCGACCCTGTCAATGTGGTGACATTTATGACCCTCGTTCTTGAACAAAACTTTCAACGTCACATGCGACTTTTCACACCCAAGAAAGCTGGGTTCTCATACCTTTCAACTATTCACCTAGCAGACAAAGACCCCTGCCATCTGTCAATGTGGTGACATTTACGACACCAATAAGGGTTCTTTGTTCTTGAACAAAGCTTTCAACGTCCAAAATCTCATACCTTTCAACTACAGACACGGGGTCTAACAAAACTCTATAACATTGTTTAGAATTTTCTGTAAACTTTGAATTTTATAAACAATGATATAATATTAATCCTACAGTTACATGTAATTTAGAAAACACTTCTTTCAGTAATGGAAACTTGACACTGCGAGGAATGAATTGATGATAGAGATAATCTGATTACTTATCTTATGTCATGATACAAACTAATTATTGGTTCTGATTACATTTGAAGAAAAAAAGTGGCAACTCATGAGGGGAACATTTTTCATATTTATACTAATATGCTGGTTGCTGGTCACATTAGAGGGATGGCCATTCTTGAGATGTACTTTGAATAGAAACTTTTCAATGCCAAGGAATTCTGGCTGTAAGAAGCAGGTATCAGCTGGTCATGGGGACATTCAACAGGGGAACTATTGTATTGTCTGCACGAACAGTACTCAAAAGAAAACATCTAAATATTATCTTGACCACGAAAGCTCTATAGGACACATCTAAATATTATCTTGACCATGAAAACTCTAGGACACATCTAAATATTATCTTGACCACAAAAACTCTAGGACACATCTAAATATTATCTTGACCACAAAAACTCTAGGACACATCTAAATATTATATTGACCAAGATTACTCTATAGGACACATCTAAATATTATCCTGACCAAGAATACTCTTCAGGACACATCCAAATATTATCTTGACAAGAATACTCTGCAGGGCACATCTAAATATGTGACTAGGGCAATATTGAAATACAGAGTTAGACACAAAGGTTAACCCATATCACTGGACTGTCAAATATAGGTCCCTCTGACAGTCTCTCACCAAAAGGAGTAATACTCCATATAACACATCTAAATCTTAGTCCAATGCTCATTGAACAGACAAGACAGATTGGCAAGACGGAATGACAAGCTTACCAACAGACATTAATCCATAAGCTGGAATTATATCTCTGTAAATCAGCCAGAAAATCTAACAATGTGATCCAACCTATTAATCACTTTTGTCAAGTTCTATGTACAAAGATTAATATCAAAATTTACTTGAAGGATAAATATTTTTTTAGAGCAACACACAATTGGGCAAAACACTGGTGCATGTTGTTCACTGGAATATCCAGAGTGACCTCTGCAACCGTATCTTGACTATTTACAATAGCTTACCTTGTGGACAGGGTTCTCACTATTGACATCAGAAACCCTGACTGAAATTAGAAGAATACAATATTTATAAGAGTGTCTTTAAACATATAATGTGTTAGTGATGTTATGTCAACTTGTCTATGTATTAGTGCTGTAAAGTCAACTAGTCAGTGTGTTATGCTGTAAAGTCAACTAGTCAATGTGTTATGCTGTAAAGTCAACCAGTCAGTGTGTTATGCAGTAAAGTCAACTAGTCAGTGTGTTATTCTGTAAAGTCAACTAGTCAATGTGTTAGTGCTGTAAAGTCAACTAGTCAGTGTGTTATGCTGTAAAGTCAACTAGTCAATGTGTTATGCTGTAAAGTCAACCAGTCAGTGTGTTATGCAGTAAAGTCAACTAGTCAGTGTGTTATGCTGTAAAGTCAGCTAGTCAATGTGTTAGTGCTGTAAAGTCAACTAGTCAGTGTATTATGCTGTAAAGTCAACTAGTCAATGTGTTATGCTGTAAAGTCAACTAATCAATGTGTTATGCTGTAAAGTCAACTAGACAGTGTGTGTTATGCTGTAAAGCCAACTAGTCAGTGTGTTATGCTGTAAAGTCAACTAGTCAGTGTCTTATGCTGTAAAGTCAACTAGACAGTGTGTTATGCTATGAAATCTATTAGTCAATGTGTTAATGCTATGAAATCTACTAGTCAGTGTGTTATGCTGTTAAATCAACTAGACAGTGTGTTATGCTGTAAAGTCAACTAGTCAGTGTGTTTGCTGTAAAGTCAACTAGACAGTGTGTTATGCTATGAAATCTATTAGTCAATGTGTTAATGCTATGAAATCTACCAGGGGCCTCATTTACATGGACCATTGGCCTGATTTGAATAACCATGGGCCTGAAATGCATGGCCAGGACCTGATTTCCATGGCCATGGGCCTGATTTACATGACCATTGGACTGATTTTAATAACCATGGGCCTGATTTACATGACACAGGCTTGATTTCCATGACCATGGGCCTGATTAGCATGACCATGGGCCTAATTTACATGACCATGGGCCTGATTTGCTTAACCAGGGGCCTGATTTACATGACACAGGCTTGATTTCCAAGACCATGGGCCTGATTTGCATGACCATGGGCCTGATTTACATAACCATGGGCCTGATTTACATGGACCATTGGCCTGATTTGAATAACCATGGGCCTGATTTGAATAACCATGGGACTGATTTGCATGACCATGGGCCTGATTTACATGACCATTGGCCTGATTTTAATAACCATGGGCCTGATTTACATGACACAGGCTTGATGTCCATGACCTGATTTGCATGACCATGGGCCTGATCTACAAGACCATAAGCCTGATTTACATGACCATGGGCCTGATTTGCATGACCATGGGCCTGAATTACATGACCATGGGCCTGATTTGCATGATATGGACCTGATTTGCATGACCATGGGCCTGATTTACTGTTGATTTTCCCGAACATTTAAAATTATACCTGGTCATATAGTGGGAATTTAAGGTACCAAGTTCAAACAAATTTCTTCGATGCAAACCATGAATTTAATCTAAGCAAAAGTCCTGAAATCACTCATCTGGGTAACCATTATTGGTGATCAACATTGGCATGTTCTGAAAGGCCAACTTGGGTTAAAGACAATCCAATATGGCAAAGTGTTAGCTTCTTATGTTTCAAATGGTGATATCATTAAATCTGGTATTCAAGCTTTTAACTGAAATTGGTTCACCCAAGGATGCTGCTAATCAGCAACAGATTAATTCATACACATGTGAAAAATGGTCTGGCTTTTCAATTCGATAGAGAACTTACATGGCTCCTAATGTAATGAAACATCAATATATCTTATCTGATTTTATCGGAATCCAATGATATTTAGGACCAATATCTTTCAAGATTCATTATTATTCAGATGGTTTGGCATATACAACTTTGTGTACACAATGGCAATATTGGGCCTTTAATCTTTTGTTACTGGAATCTAGATGCATTATTGATGCACCAACATCCATTGCTGTTTGTACACACATGTATTAAAAATACTTTGAGAACATCAGTGATAAATGGTATTACATCTCTGAAACAAACTTAATTTTTTAAAATGTATAATGCATTCATACTTTAACAAAACTTTTAAAAAAATCTCTATTATTCTGACACTCTGTAACGTAATAGAGCTGACATCCTTTGAGACTCGGCAGGGTTTCAAGAAATAACAAACATGTTCGTGAATGACAATGAAAATGTATTAAACACTCACACTAATGACACGAAAATAACCAACACAAAGGTACATAGTATGAATATAAAACAAAATAGGAAATTGGATTTGACTACTATATCAGACTCATGTAGTCAAATACTTGTAGTTAAATACTTGTTACAAACTTCATGTAGTCAGACACTACTGTTATCACAAAATTAATATAGTCACTCTACCCTCCAGACTTGTACCTAAACCTGGGCACTGAACTGGTGGTTTAACCTTGTAATGGTGCACTAGACATCCTCATATTCACACGCTCTATCTGGCTATTCATACTCTCATACCCAGTGAGCCAACTCTTTGGCTCAAACTAAGCGAAAATGGCACCTGCCCCCACAGCTAAATACATTTAGAGCTTCTCTCTAGTGGTTGTGCCCTCTAAGATTTCTACACGATATATATAGTCATGCGCATTGATACATAACTTGCTAGTGCTGTGCAAGCAATAAAGGCGTCATGCGATACAAAAAAAAGTTAAATTTATAAAAAAAATATTATGCCATGCAAAACATGACACCTTGATAATAATAAAATGTAAGGTAGTCTAAATGGGCCATATCGGGCATTTCGTAACACACTCACTGAATACATCCATTCAGGAGGAACTTGCTTACATTTTCATAATCAGAAATATTATCATTTAGTCAATATAAACATTATTTGCAAATTATCATAAAGGTTCTGTTTGTGTAAGTATTCTAAATTTCAGTTTTTTAATTTAAAAAATATAATATAAATCCTATGTTACTGAAACCTTTCAAGTGCATTCATTTCCATTGAAGTCTCTGCAATTTTTTTTTAATGACCATATGGAAGTCAATGATATGCTGTATTCCCCACTTTGAAAAGAAAGATAAACATCAAACAAATTAATAACAAAAATGGCAGTCACATGTGAATGAATTGAAACAAAACTGCATAGGTTTTGATATTTACACTAGGGATGAGTTCTATCATAACGTAAAATTTCTTCCAGAGGCGTAGCTATATCTTGCGCCCGGGGACAAACTATAAAATTGGCGCCCCAGCAATCATGTGACCGATTTATTACCCTTGTTTACTTATTATAATGTAACGTTGTAAGCCTCATTTTGGCACCCCTGTACCTTGGCGCCCGGGGACATATGTACCCCCCCCCCTGCACCCCCCTAGCTACGCCTCTGATTTCTTCAGACATACAATCACAGCATTATTGAGGTTAATTTAGACAAGTGAGAGCACAATTCTTGCAGCTGATATGTGAAATTGATATTTTTCATATAAGCTATATACTATGACTTGCCCAGGGTTTGAAGCTGTGACCTCCCACATCCATGGTGGATACTCAAACCACTTGGCCACCAAAGCAGGCGAGATTAGTGTTAGAATAATATTCACTTCATTTTGGTAATAAATTTAATTTAGTTTAAATTACAGAGTTTTCAAACCACCTTGCTGCAATACAGGCAATGTTTCTGGTTACTGTTCTCAGAATAAATATGAGTATTAAGTGTGCATTATATCTATTCATAAACATTATTTGACTTCTGTTTAATAATTTTGAATTTGATGTACAACAACATTGGAAAATGATTATTGTTGATAACATATGACTATTTAACCTCTGATGTCACTGACTTGTAGGTTTCGAGATTTGTGTGGTCATGTGACTATTTCCAGGTCCAGTTTCATCAATGCTTCATTTCATCTCTTCTGTCAGAGGATTAAAAACATAACAAATGTTATAATCACAATATCTGCAAACCTAAATTGATTCATAAGTTAGATCTTGATGAAATGTCGTCAATTTTGCAAGGCCAGTAAGGCTACTCCATGCTGATATCACATGGTGTTGGCAAATTCAAAATTTTCAACAGGCAATGGTATTGAACCTTACAAAATCCAACATAAATGTCCAAATATTAAAATTGAGGTAGCTAGGGTCAGCAGTAGTCCTACAATGTAAGACATAGAAAATGCTATATTTGTTTTAGTCCTATGTATTACTAATAAATAATGGGCTTGATAGCGTGTTACAATGTCAGTTGACATCAAAGTTTCAGGAATATCTCACACACTTGGCAGCACATACCAACATTCTTCCACACATTGATATGTAATTAATATACTTATTGTGCTGTTTTTATTATCGTGGAATCAAAATCTGACACTAGCAAATGGACGCATTTTTATGTTCAATTGACATACATTTGAATTTGTTGAAATGCGACGTTAGTCGAGGTGTGGTCAAGTAGGTTCATGTGGGGAATATGTTTCTTGAATGAAATGTTGCTTATAGTTCCAATACGCAAACTATATTTTTATTTGTTTCATTAAAGAATATTTCAACTTAACCAAATTTCAGCATCCCCAGCTCTCATTGCTTTCTAGTCAACTGAAATGTAGGCCAAGGAAACTTGAAAACAGGTACATTTCTTTTGCGAGAACTTGAATTTATTAGAGAAAAGACATCAGAGTAAGTAAAATCTGACTAAAACATTATGACTTTACTTTGTAGAAAAGCATTGTTATTTTAGTTGTGTGAGATATTCCAGAAAATTTTACTTTCATTACGATGTTAGTCAACATGAAAACAAGCTAGTTAGGCAGTTAAGACACTGACGCCCAAAACATAAATAAGTTTCACATGTGGAATTGCATCACAATTAGTATTTCCAGTTCAGTAACCACGAATGTAGTTCTAGTCTATTTTTAGAACATTATTTCCTCTCATTTTGGTGGTAAGAAGAGTTATATTGATGCATTTTTGGTAGGGATTTAAAGGTAATTGTTTATTCTTAAAAATATGAGTTAAGAGAGAGGTTTTCTGTATGTATTTTGGCGACAGTGCACAGTGAGTATTAAGGCCTTGGTGATGATCCATAAGTGAAATCTGTGTTTTGTTTACATGCTGTTCTATTTATAGTTCAGCTTCTCAACAAAAAAAATGCAGGTGAACCTTTGACAATAACTTCAATGGGAAGTCATCTTTGGAGGTAGTTTAGATTAACATATGATTTGTATTGATTGTCACACAGTGGAAAGGTCAGTATTGAGAAATATATGTAGAGAAGACATAGTAAAATTAATTGTAATGTATATTATGTCAAGGCAGTATATATAAAACTTTAAAATGCTATAAAAATATTGTATTATTAATGAAAGACACATGAAATTTTAATATGTTATATATATTTTCTTTGAAAATATAAAAATGATATTTAAAAAAATTAATTAACATTTTTAAGGAAATTTAAAAAAGAATAAACAAAATTAGTACTTGCCCATTATAATGCACAGTTATACTATTGTTTGGAATGATATTAAATGATATCAGTATGTTTATGTTCATACACCATATACAAGTTCCAATGATTGATATTGTCAAATTTTCTCAGAGAAAATATCTTTGTAAGTCAAAATGAGACCATCATTTAAAATATGCAAAGACAAAATTCTATGTTGTATTGGTCATTCAAACTATTTATTAGGGATCCAATCAGTTAATTATTGGGGTGACTTTCTGAGTAACACATATATGCTTGTATAGCCTTCAGTACATGTTTATAAACATAATTACAGGGTATTTAGCGAGACAACAGAGATGAAACCTTTATACTTGATCCTACTCAAGTTTCTACTAAATCATTTTAAACTATCCAAGAATGAAATACAGGTCAAAGGAATAAAATATACTTTCCCCAGGTATATTTACCCTTGGATGTAAGAAAACAGCAAAATGAATCAAGTTCAACACAAAATGCATTAAATTTTATTGTTCAATTTGGTTAAGATATTGATTGATGTAGTGCGGCATTATGGTCTATATGATGTAATGGTAATTCTAAGAATCCATCTTGCTTTATGCATTATTAATTACTAATAATATTTGTTAACTGACACTCCAACGATGCTGCTCTGTTTACAGTTTAGCCTCTCAAAAAAATGACAGTGAACCTTTGACAAGAACTTCACTGTGGTGTCATCTTTGGAGGTATTTTAAATTAGCATGATTTGAATTGATTGTCACACAGTGAAAAATGTCAGTACTGATAAATAAATGTATAGAACATATAGTAAAGTTAATTGTGATGTATGTCCATGTAGGACTAGAATATGTAGAAATTCGGATTACTCGACTCGTCTCATGGACGATGAAGCTACGACATCGTAGCTGTACTAGTTACAAGTAGCAACCGGGTGTACTCATTATGTTCTTGATTATTGTAAGGTTACAAAAAATTATTGTGACAATAAGTTTTAGTGCTACGACTGCAACATCACAGTCCTCATCAGAACTCTGATATACGATTGATTCATACAACTGACATACGAAGAATGATAGAGGACCGAACCACGAATTTTTTTGTTCTGTTTCAATACACGTTTGTGCACGCACAAAATCTCATTATCGTATGACTCGAAAACATTATGTTTGTTTAAGGCATTGAAGAGAACGTAATCTCACCGTCTGTTTTTGTTTTGCAGGTGAAACGGGAGAATTCTTGCTGTCTACAGCATCCATTTCTGATGTTGTTATTACTGACCTCCCCCACTTCCGTTTCAGTTTCCGTTACCTTCATAGAAAAGAGGACTTCCGATAGAGAAATGTGATCGATCAATCAAATACTTTTGATAAATAGCATGTAGGTTACGCCGATGTGTTAACATATTTCTTGAGAAACATATATATATATATATATATATATATATATATATATATATATATATATATATATATATATATATATATATATATATATATATTAAATATATATATATATGAATGTCTATATTTATGAAATCTCAACATTTCAAGTGAGAAATAGTACTGACTGTTATCGATAGTTTAGCCGATAAATTCGGCTGCTAACTATCTGCAGTGATGCCTCGAGCCTTCCGTCTGTATTTTCCACAGCCTGGGGATGAGCCTGTGTCGCCAGTTCAGAAGTCTACATCTAAAGTAGAGTATATATTTAATATTTTGATTAAGTAACACCCCTTCAAAATTGCAAATGACTTCAAAGATTTTCCCATACATGATAGTAGTAAGGTTTTTTTGGGTTCACCCAAAATCACCCCAAATTGCTCAAAACTGCATAAATCCACCACAAACATTATATAAATAAAAAATGAAACATACAAAAAACCCACAAGAAAACATTGGAAAGAGTAATATCTTTTTGAAACAGACGACAGATTTTATACTGCATTTAGTACATGTATCTACATCGGATGGAAATGGCATAAGGGAGACAAATGTTACTGGATTCATCCATAATGCTGGGTTGTCAAGTCGAATGCGGACCCACCCAGTACGTTCAAAATATAAACGACCTCATTGAAAAGTAAATAATGGATCATCGGTGTGCCATACATATCAACAAGGTTAGTAAAAATAACATATGCTCAATATTATATTTTTTACATGTAGCATGTTATTTGTTATTGTCTTTATTAACAATTTGTTGTCGCAAAATGCTATAGTGCTATAGCAATATATATTTCTTTATTTCTTTCTTTACATCCAATATATATATATATATATATATATATATATATATATATATATATATATATATATATATATATATACACACACACACACACACATAGGTCGTGGGTTCGATCTGTCGGCCGAGTCATACCAAAAACTTAAAAAAATGGTACGAACAGCTGCTTCGCTTGATGCGCAGCATTAAGAGGTCAGTGTTAGGATTGGTCGGCCTGATGTCAGGATAATCAGACGGGGTGGGACATAATGCAAAATGTCTGTGACATGATGCCCCAATGCTTGACATCACTATAAACTGCCATACTACAGACGTCATAGTGATATAAATGAAACATTGTTAAAGTTACGTTAAAAATCGAAATCATACACATGCACACATACACAACACATACCCAATATAAAAACATAAATGCAGCCTTTTTTGTTGTCTGTTCTACAGAATAATAATGTTTACTGTTACCAATGTTTTTTCTCGTGGAATTAATTTACATCAAGTTTGTATTTATTTATTTTTTGTTACATAGTATGCTACAGTATGGTACTTTATTTATTTATTTATTTATATGAACAAATCGAAACAAGTGGACCGAACTGGTCAAATGTTCAGCAGCACAGCGCCTCAACAACCACACTTGGTCAAGAGACATGAGGATGATGATGGTGATGATGAAATACAACAATGATTTATGTTTATCACAAAGTGGTTAGATAATATAGTCTGACTATACTTCCCCGTTTGTTTGTACCTCCTAGCGATTTCAATAACGAAAACGTTTAATGTGATAAAAAGTCGACAGAAATAAATCAACTGAATCATTGATATATAATTTCTAACTCACTGAGGCAAGAATGGCACTAATACTGGCATATCTGGCACCTTTCCTGCTTAACGGACTTACCATACTAACACGGCACCATATTGCGTACACTATGGGATAGTTTATTTCCATCAGATAATATAATGACGTAGCTTATCCTTTTCAGTAACTGCTCGATAATTCCGTAAATTACATAATGTTAAGAGTTTGGAATTATATCCCTTTGCACACATGAACATAGAAATTGAGCCGCTTGGTAAATTAACGTGAAAGGCAAATTTGTTGTTGTCTTTACTTTCTTTTGATTGATTTGACATTGTAAGAATATCCGAGGTATATCGTTGTGTCCATGTGCAAGGCACTTTACTAGCCTTGGCACCATCCAACCGTCGTTGTGTTCTCTCCCATAATACAAAAAAATACGAGTCTCAAAATACCATTTCGTTACAGAATAAAACGTGCTACATGACAATACCTACTCTGTGTGTGTGTGTGTGTGTGTGTGTGTGTGTGTGTGTGTTATTAATATTAAAATCAAGTAATCAGCAGAAATAAGAAGAAAAAATCATATAATAGATACTTATTTGGAAATGAAGGTCCTCTGTTTTCTGAATTGTATTCCATGCAATATGAAAATCTAAGAAAATAGACAACCCAAAGAAGGTCTTCACGTAACAAGTATAACAAATGCATATGTATTAAATTAAATTTTCAAATTCGTAAAATTAATACGTTTTCTATTCTTAAATTCATACATAATTGTACTCAATAACTAGGCAGTACACACATATACACAAGCCACAAGGAAAAGGAAGTGTTTGAAAACCATGCCGACTATTATTACCTCAAATTATATCTGAAATTTTTATGGTTAATTTAAAAAAAGAATCAATAACTCGTACGGGTAAATGCATATCAGTCAAGGAAAATAACAAGAATAACCTCTTACTACTTTTTAATCTTATTTATAAGTTAAATGCGAACGTCCCTCCAAAAAGAGATACTATATATAAGAGATATATAGGTGAGTTGCGGTTGGTGTGTAATGTGTCATTCAGGGAATACATCTTTTGTGACTAAGCTGGGTCAAACAGCTCCTTTGTTATGTAATTAGCTAAATCATTCACTGTTTTATGCATTTTAATCTTACATACAAATTCGTAACATTAATACGTTTTCTATTCTTAAATGTGTAATGTGTCATTCCGGGGAATGCATGTTATATTGTGCTTGCTGATATTAGATTTTTTTTAAGTACATGTAGTTCTTCATTCAACATTTATATCAATTTATATGTCCATCTATTCAATAAAAAAAATTAGCGGAACGTATTCCTTTGGATAGTCATGCTGTTTCGCGCACTTATCTAGATCTGAAATGCTTTTCGGGGTTTCTTGCTAAATGGAGTGAATATTATGTCGTTGTTCCGGGTGAAATCTATCTTTTCCTGTCTACCAAATTTACGAAACCAAACTATTATATGAAAAGAAAAGCTTGTCCATCAAACAGATCTTCAATTCACTAAGCAAGGACTGTTCTATTACGACAACGTTTGTCCAAGAAATATTTCCAAATGAATAAGCAGTAACTGTTTTATGAAAACAGATTTTGTCAACATAACAGGTAAAGTTACTTTGTGAATAAGGATTCCTCTATTACGACAACTTTTGTCCACATGATTTCCTAATCAATAGGTAGCAAATGTTTAATGAAGACGGATTTTATCCACAATACATCTAAAGTTTATTTGTGAATATGAGAATCTTCTATTACGACAAAATATCGGAAGTAGACTTACGCGTGTACATCTGTAGTCCTGAACACATCCCTTCTCTGAACATGGACTTGTCCAGGAAATGGCACTAGATCTTGAGCATCTCCGTCTATTATAAACTTCCATTAAACATAAAAAGACTAGATGATGACTGTATTAGGGCGACTCTGCTCACAGTCTGGTTAGAAATTATAAATCAATGAATTGACTAAGTTTTGTGCACCTTTTTTAAAAGCACATTAAAGGTTTCCATTACTGAAATCAGTAGAGGGAGGGGGGCTTACAAACAAAGGAGTTGGTATAGTTAGACTAAAGTCAGTTTGTCTAATCCGGCACAAAATCGAAGTAGACAAAACATCGAAAGTGACAATATAATCAAATATACAAAAAAGTGATATTCAGATTGATCTGTTTTCATGCTAATGTAATAGGAACAGTACTTCCATTACAGAATTAACTGCATTTATTCATCAGAGAACATCCAGATGGTACGAATCATCATTGTTGGTATATATACGGTATGCATGAGTATTTGAATGGTAAAAATGAAATTTCACGTTTTATCTATTTTCACGATCGTTTTTGCATATGTCAGCATATCTGATAAAAGTTCTTCAGATGAATCGCTCAGGAGATAGATGTGAATCTAATCAATACATATAAAAACATTCAATTGCTAATAAAGTCAATCATGCAGCAATTATTATTTCATAGCTTTCGACTTAATTCGAAGCTTTAATAAACGACATTTTGAAGAAATGTATTAATATAAATATAGTGTTGTATTCAGCGAAGCTTAATTCGATGAATGGTTTCCAACAAATTGACACTGATCAGACCATTTTTCTGGAATGAAGGGAGGCTTGTCATTAGCAGCATGGGCACTTAACCTTGGAAAATCTCCTGACATACGGAAAAGAAGCGAAGAACACACATGGATTCCTTTCCAGTTTTCTCACTTGATATATTTCTTTTCTGTTCGAGAACATTGAACAATTTTCATCATTTACCGGATGTTTCTATGTGGCTGTACTGAATTTTTAATTTTTTGTCGAAGGTGTCAACATCGGTTCAAGTCAATGGAATACCAGTAGTAATAGGGGATACTATAGCGACAATGGGAAAATACATTACAGACACACACCCACACACCCCGGGACACTATGGCAACAAGGTTTTCAAAATCACCATGGGATACTATAGCGACAAGGGGAATTTAACATGGTAATATTGCGACAAGGAAATGTGGAGTTGTTGTGTAGGGACAATATGAATGGAACAGGTGAGATAACATCACGGTACAGAAGACTGGCAACAGTGTTGCAACGGTCTTACCTGAACCGGGCTGAACATCAGGACTGCCTTGTATATGCGTGACTTTAGGGACACATATAAACATGTATAGAGATGTAGACATACATGGGGATTGCACACGTAAAAGATGCCGCATTGACGGACGGCAAACATTTTCACTAAAATGTCATCATTGACAGACAAAACCCTAAAGAGCTTTCATGAGCGAGAGCAGGCACAAATTAATGTCTCACTGCAAATGGTTACAGAGATTTTGGGTCGAGGAGAAACTACTATGAATGCCATGGATGGTGCCAAGTCAGGCATTCCTGCTTCCCTGATGCCACAGCAAGGACAAGACATAAAGAGGCGAAGAAAACGCCCCTTCAGAAGCCATCATACTCATAAAGCTAGAAAGGCTAAGAAAAGAAGAACCGTGAAAGACTTAGACGTTTTTGATTATTTTAAAAAAAATCATAGAGAGACAAAATGCACAGAGAGTCTTGTGCTTGTTCCAAGTCGGAACTTGATCTGTTTGCCATGCCACTCACCATGATGATAATGCACGAATCCCAATGGGTAGAATTTCATGTCATCTCCTCTTTGATGGATTCAGCTTCCATCGAGTTTGAAATAAATAAAAAAAACAGCCCAAAGATTGCATCAATCTGAATAGTAGTTACTTGTAACTGAAAGTCAAAGTTCTAGATAAGCCTGGATGTTCTATAGATGACACTGTTTCCATGAAAGAACGATTTTAATTGGGCTTTAAGTGGATTTTATTTTCTTTTTCACAAGTTTTGCGTTTAACATGATGTGCCTAATTGGGACCTGATACTGGATTGGGATACGAAGTACAGATTTCCAAAACTAGATACAAGCAGTAAACTTCATTACGACTAGAATATAAAGAAGAAAGCTTCCAAGACTGATTTTTCATTGTAACTGCAAACGTCAAGCGCGAAATAGGAATTCTTTCAGACTGACACAATTCAGGTTCATTTATTCTCAAGTCGAGTGCGATGCCATGAATTGCGATTAGTGGCGTAGCGACGGCGAGGGCAAGTGGGGCATTCGCCCTGGGCGCCGGTGGCTAGGGAGCGTCAAATGAGCGCCAAATCGGCCCAAAGTATCAAGATAACTGCGCAACAGGGTAGCCGGGGGCGCAAATTTGGGTGTTTTGCCTTGGGCGCCAAATATCCTCGCTACGCCACTGCTTGCGATGGCTCCGACCTCAGCAATTCAGCACATTATAAAAATTTCGCTATACCTACTACTACTACTGCTACTACTACTACTACTACTACTACCATGGAAATGAATGCTGTGCGTGTCAAACCTGACGGATGCAAAATCAATGTCATTCGTTTTCGTGGATATTCCTGGTTTTCATTCTCAACGTGAAATCATGTGGTTACCACCCTACAGATGTCATTAGTGTCTGTGCAAATTAGGGTTTCATCGTACCCTCATCGAAATGAGCCTGTTAATGAAAAATATTTGTTCCCCGTTCGTTCGCCTGAATACTGCGAATTTGAATGTTGATTCCAAACCTTCCAAGGAAAGTGACTTAAATATCTTGGAGAACTATTCTCCGAAAAATTAGCCAGAGTCGGATTTAAATACTTGGGCAAAGGTGATAAAGTCAAGTGCTTCAGTTGCTGTCAGTCACAACACGAGTGGGAGCGGAAAGACTCAGCTTACCTGGAACATGCTCAAGGGTCTCGGCAATGTCACTACCTACCTTAATGTTACGCCATTAATGTTTATGTTGATTCTCTACAAGAGAAGATTAGTGGTTTGCCTGTGGAGTTGAGAGAATGCATTTACCTAGAATTCGTCAAAATACAAGTGAAACGAAAAGAACAATTCCATCCTTTATGCCACCAATGTTTGAACGAGTGGTTCCCGAATGCTATAAGAGGTCAGACATTGATAAACTACCCAAGGACTAGAATTATTACTTTACTGCTGATTCTGTTTACTACAAGGCATCTTTACTACAATGAATTCCAGAGGTTCATTTTTTTTATATAGAATTTAATCGCGGTTGAAGAGGAACTCAATGTACGGTACATTGTATGCAAGTTAGTGACTAAGCAATTTAGATTGGGTACAGGAGTACGATCAGCCTTGTGCACACGCAGGACGTGTCCCGTACCTGCTTGAGAAGGGAACGTAATCCTAGGCGCTGATAGAACTCTTTACAAATAAAACAACCGTTTTTAGGGCTACCCCAAAACTCGATAAGAGACATACTATAGGTATATTTGTGTGTTGGTGTGTCAGTGCTGAACTAACTAGAAGCACGTGTCCAGGGTCACGAAAGCGTGCAAGTCAACATTGAATAATCCAACAGTTACCTAGACAAGACTCAGAAGTTACAAGAAGTAGTGTAATCTTTAGGAATGGTGGCACAGATGTTAGGCAGGATGGAGTATGGGTGTTATAACCCCACAGAGTGATAACGGAGATACATAATTTGATGAAGGCTAAAGAAAAAATAAGAGACATGATGAAAGAGGAAAAGGAGGTAAACAAACAGATAAGAGCATCTAATGACAAATTAATGAAAGAAAATGAGAATAGAAAGATAATAGAGGAGGGGTAGAAGGAGGAGAAAAAGAAGACGAAAAATGTCCTGCAAAAGATGATGTGTTTGTGGAAAGGAAGAGAAGAGAGAAAATAGAAGAAAGTTAAACAGCCGTTTTTGGGGCAACGCGTATGTCTCGACAAGACGTATATTCTCTCTTGCCTAAATTGTTTAGCCGATTGTATGGTTGTTTGTTTGATAGATTTAGGTAGATAAATCTATGTATGTATATGTCTATATACATGTCTATAATCATATCTCTATGACTATGTCTCTGTTGTGCTTGTCCCTACCTTTAATAGCATTTATTCAGATCAGCTCTTGCAACGCTGTTCCTCACTGCTCCGCCCGATTGAAGTCAGCCACTTGCAACATTGTTACCACTGTTCCCAACTGTCTAGTACCATGACGTCACCCCGGGTAAATATTCATTGTCCCGAGACAAGCCCACTACACTACTGATATAAATTCCCAATGTTGAATTCCCGTTGTCCCTAGACAAGCCCGCCCATGTTAAAATGCCTTTTGTCCCACGAGTGCTGGGACCATATTTTGAAATTTCATCCCCATTGTCCCGTGATTGCGAGCAATAACTACTGCTGCATATTAATGGAACATTTGCTCCAATTCCTCAATAACTGCTGAACTAATAATCAATCTGTTGAGTAAGAAAACCAAGTTTTATTCGTCTGAGAAATGTCAGGAGACTTTTGATAAGTTCAAAGAAAATATTTTAGAGGGCACCAATAATTTTAGTCCCAATTTGGGGTTAATCATTTAAAACGTCTGTTGTGGCAAGTAATGCTGGGGTTGACGTAGTATCGATTGAAGAAGATAACAATGGTATAGATCATCCAGTATGCTATTTTACTATTTTAAAAAAATTAATAAGTACCAGAAACATTATTTCACAATCGAGAAGGAATGTTTGGATTTAATATTGGCTTTGTAATACACTGAAGTTTTTCCGCGTATTGTATTCAGTGACCGCAACCCACTTACTTCCATTTACAAGATAAAAGAGGCGCCCCTAGTGGCAGAGTGGTCTAAAGCTCTCTATATTACGGACTACTTCCATCTCATCTCTGTCTGCGTGAGTTCTAGTCTCATTTTCGGCCTTTCAGGGTATGTGAATAACCTATTTTGTCATGAAAATGCCTTTTAACCCTACAACAACAAACAACAAGAAAATAAAACATCAGAGATTATTAAGGTTGGTTTTGATGCTGCAAAAATAGACTATTGACACCTGGCACATCAAGGATAAGGATAATCTAATTGCAGATGCACTTGTATATAAGTATTAAATTGTATGTTCTGTATTATAATGTTAGTAACAGATTTTATCTTATTAATAAATTAGAAAACTAAATTTTGACCCTCATCCTGCTTCTACTTTTGTGCCTTGTCTTTTTATACTAGGTTTATCAAATGAGAAATTATTATTTCTTCCACAATAGTATCTTAACATCCCCATTTGGCAACGATGGTTCAAGGTGGGACAGTTTGTTGCAGAAGAGGACTTCCTATTACACATAACCTCACAGGTTATCCACTGTCATGTTTGCCTCATCTCACAGGATCTATCAGCCAGGATAAAGTTCTGAGAAAAATTGCAAAGTGCATCATTCACACCATTAGGTATGCTGGGTCAAATGTCTATACTGAAAAGTGGAAAATCTTTTGCGATTGGAGTCTTGGCGCCTACGAAACGACTGAAGAAGTTCCATGCATATCAATTGATAAAGGTTATCAAAGATTAAATAGCAATTACGAGTCTGTATCTCTCCTTTGCCATGAGGTTTCTTAATAATAGTAAAAGAATCAGCTACCTTCGGTACCCACATCTACTATATAGATCCTCTGTCGCCTCGTATCTTTGCTGTTTATTTCCGAGATTAACTTTTATGAGCAGCACATATTCTGTGTAGCATACGAAACTGTCTTTCCTTCACTTTTTGAATTAATTTAACATTTCTGGTTCTATTGTAAGATAATCAGGATAGCTTATTTGTCCCTGGCCGAATTGGATCTTTCAGTCATTAGGATTAAGGTCTATGAGGTATGAGCTATTATTACCCCATGGCTTTTCATCATTGGATGGTGTTATGAACGCCGTGTTTTGGCGATCACATACAAACTTCTTCTTCGGCCTTCATTCTTTGCATCAGAGGGAAGGCAGTTGTATTCTTGAGCCAATAGTGACGACACAAAAACAAGCTATAGTGGATACAAATTTACACTGGCAGACATTTACAGTAAGGGTGAATGCATTCACTTTAATACCAATTATTGAGGCCTTCGGCTTTCCACTTTGTCACTGCATTCGCAAATTCAGCATACAAATACGTGATGTACTGTATTATTGATATTAAATTGTTTTTGTTTTAGTGTTGTATTCTGGAGGAGTGGGTGGGGGCCGTAGAACTGGTTTTATTGACGTAATACTAACTTGTCAGTAATGCTAGATTCCACCTTCCATACCGCGCGCTGATGTCAAATCAGAAGTATGAACCTAAAAAAGAACTAGGACAACTGGCGCACGTGACCGCGAGTTGGACAGTAGACTGTGTCTGTTGTTGTTATAGAGCTGAACATCATTTTTCAGGACAAGATATAATATACATGGCGGCCTGTATTAATGGTGGAGGAACAACCCAGGAAAACCCCCAAAAGAACCACAGACCCACGAGATACTACCGGCAAGCTTTTCACATGCACACATTGGTCGAGACCGAGACTCGAACCCACGCAGGCAGAGGTGAGATGGCAGTGATTCGTAACATTGAACGCTTTAAAGCACTCGGCCACTCAAAGCCCCGACTGGATTTGTGTTATGGTCTGGATCTTTTCGAATTCTTTATGTAGGTTCCTCCTTGGGAGGAAGAAATCTGATTATAAGGACAAATATAATTCCGTCCAGAGTCAGATATGCAACACAGACATGTAAGTATTAAATCATTACAATTAATTTACTCCATCCCCCACTGAAACAGGTCATAGGTCATAATTTTTTAAGCTTTATTTAAACCTTTTTAACCCATGGAATGATTAGTGATTGCATAGATTATTAGTGCATCTACTGTTATGGAATGATTTATACCTGTTGGAGACAGCAGGGTCTAAGGACACGACGAGATATTTTCCTAATGGGGCTGCCAGACGTATATGCTTATGGAATATGTTTAGAGCTAGAAATTGGATGTCCTTCAAAAGTTTCATTTTACATATGGCATTAGCGGTATTATTTTTTAAAATTATCATTATTATTATTATAATATCGCCTAGTCATTTAATACTATAATAGAAAGGAGTTCAATTCAAGCATCCAATCTTTCAGATGGCTTTTATGCGAGTACGTCTGCATGCATCCTGCTTGTTTAGACCTGTACCCCTAGACTGTTTTCTGCTGTACCAATGTCAGTTTCGCTTCCCTTTAATAGCTTTTTGGGTTCCAATTCAAGGCCTCGCTGGTGAGTCTTGACACGTTTTTAACAATCTGCCCAGTCCAAGCCCAGTTAAACTATTAATATTGTCTAAAATAAGTGATTTAAAAGCTCCGTAGGTATCCGACATTGTGAAAACAAATATTGCTGAATACAATAACTGCATAAATTCTGAACACAAATTTCGCCCAATACAAAGATCGTAGTGATTCGTAGGTGCGCGAATTTATGAAGACAAATATCGCCCATGTTCAAAGATTAGAAATTCGATTGAATATTTTAATAGTCAGTAATAATTGACATTTTTGAATGTCACCAATACTCGGAGCATAGCTACAAAGCCATACGATTTATTTTATATTTAATTCGTAAATTCTTTCCAAGTAACTCTAATAATTTACTATAACAATGCATTCCTTCCGGATTACCATCAATTGAAAAAAATAGACAAATCTTTCTTCGTGCGTTTTTCGTAGCAGATACAAAAGTATCATTTTGTCACAAAACTTCCAATTTTAGTTTTTATGCGTGCCTGTTATAATCTTTTCTTGTACTAAATCATTCCAATGTTCGTCCTCTGAGACCATCGTCTGAATCAAGCAAGGAGCCAATACTGCTCAACAATCCCACAATTCCTTCATATAACATCGATGCCAATATTCTAAAAAATTTCACGGATTCTCCACCGGGAACTATAACACACCATTTCGCAACCTTATGACTTACATCGCACCGATCAACGAACTATTTCCTGAAAAGGGATATAATAATTCGATACAAACACTGCCAGAGAGACGATTAAACGGTAGACTAATTAGTTTAAATGAATTCCCGAATGTGTACTCTTTCCGCCTCTATTTCTTTTGCATCACATATCGGTGGGAAAATTTACACGTTATTGTTCTGGAGAAAGTTTCCGACGACTGTAAACTATTCAGATTGCCTTGTTGTTGTTTTTTTTCTTTCTTTCTTTTCTTCATCTTTTTTTAAAAGCAATATCGTTGGATAGATAATTAAAAAATTCCAGTTTACTTCACACATGACCATCAATACAATTAAATGTCTAAGAAATTACTCTTTTTCTTACGCATAACATTGTTACAAATGGAGATGAGTATGTACGATTCACAGCGGAATAAAGTTCAATTTTCTTCATTTTCTTCAAAGTTATTCTTGTTCTGCTCTTATTGTCAATTTTAGTATCCTACCTCCGATTATAATATAAGAGTTCAATTCAAACGAGTTTTCAACATTTATATGGGAATAAGGCGTAATTGTAAGCACATTGGCATTATATAATTATTCCACTCAAAGAAAGGTACTTGACAGATTGCCATGCCTTTTCACAAACGTTGGAATCGTCAGCTCGCTGGATGTCAATTCTTAAGCTTCGCTTCTCCCTTGCTAAAATTATCCTCCCCTTACACCTCCTAATTTCGAGCCGGGGGGGGGGGGTGTATAGCTATCTTGCCCATACTATTCATTATTAAATATAGAGACTATATTAGACTAGCCCCATTTCCGGTCACAGACAACGTCATGAAATAAAATCTTACAAGTAATCATGGAAAATCTTGGGAATAGTTTTCAACCTGTTATTATCATTAAATATCTAGTTCTAAACAAGAAATGTCGGACTACATTGATTTTGCCTAAAATGATAACGACCGGGTAAATCACCTACTTTAATGATTCATAGAGCAGGTTTGATTGGTTGGCTGTCACTGACAGCGGCATAGTAAATGCGTACTGATGTACATATATGACCGAGTTTTGGTATCATGTTATTCGAGAGAAATAATAGATGAGAATTAGCAATCGGTAGATAAAAAATAACTCGCTAGAATGAGATAATTATCTTAATATGTGGAATCATAGATAATGGAAAATCAAACTGTCCAATGTTCATGGGTAATAGGGCGTATATCAGTTAAAACAACGTGTCTATATAAAATATGTCTATATAAAACAGGTTTATAAAAAACATGTCTATATAAAATATTTCAATATAAAATATGTCTATATAAAATACGTCTATATAAATATGTTTAAAAAACATGTCTATATAAAAGATGCCTATATAAAACATGTATACATCAAATATGTCTATATAAAATATGCATACATGCATGTCTATATAAAATATTAACTATGTCTTTTGTGTAGCCATTACAATTGTGAGACAAAAATCCCATGGATTATTCCACGATTTTATAATAAAATATGCTTCAAAAATGCATCCGACCAATCCCGGCATGTTCTAATTTTTATCTGAAATCCCGGCGTCTGGTTAGGTATCTCTGGATAGTGAAAAACCCGGGCTTATCCGGGTGTCCGGTCCGTTTACCCATCCATCTCTACTGGAATGCAATAGTTTCGATAAAAAAATATTTCTTAGCATATGTTTTCATTTGATTACTTGCAACATCTGTGTAAATAGTTATTACATCAATATCACGTATATTTATCTCTCTTTCTCTCTCTCTCTCTCTCTCTCTCTCTCTCTCTCTCTCTCTCTCTCTACCTTTTTCTCTTTTATTTTCGTTCTTTTTAAACTCAGCGGTGAATTTGGTTTCATTAAAACATAGTCATTGGGTGAAATACCTTTACCATCCCTTTTTGAAGTGGCAGTCTAAATGGCTGTTCATTTTAATTATTTGCTATAATTCAGACCTTGAAAATAACATTTTGGTTGCCGACCGCTTTCAATAACCGCAAAATAGGAGGGGGGCACAGGGAATTCACTTGCAAAACTGGTCAATTCAATAACATGAAATTCAATTTCTTGAAACAACGGAGCCAATCTTGTTCTTAATGGCTTATGACAGTACTTGACGATATGCCATCAACAAAATTATTAACAGACGGCTGAAATTAGTCATAATGTCATTTTCATAGCACAGAAAAATAAGTCTCAAAGGACATAGGAAAAAAATGCTTTTTTCATTCTTTGACACAAGTCATGTACTTTCTATTTAACATGAATAGGGACTTTTTGGCTAGAAATCGGTCATGCATTATTTCTGTAAAAACAATTGTAGTCATTTCTGAACATATTCACACTATACATTGTTTCGCAATCGCAACCTACTATATATCTCCATAATTGGACTTACCAAGGAGGTGGTATTCTTACCTTGTTGGGATGCCAAAGAGACTTCATAAACATATATTCACAATATTTTGTATCTTTGATTCAAAGATATTCTATTTTTAAAAATCCATAGTTTTGGCATTTAGGCTCAGTGCCAAATTCTGACTTATGTGGTTCGTTCATAACCGTTTTTCCTATGCATAAGAAAAAGCGAGAACACTAATATTGTAAATACATAGTTACATGTGATAACACCATGGTACATACAATAACATTTTATATTAATTTTTTATTTCGCTTAAAATTGCATCAGCACTTAATAAAAAAAGGCCCCATTAGAACAGGTTGTGGAACTACCTCACAGCAAAAGAAACAATACAATTTTTTACAATCGATCGTTTACAAATTATTTTCTGACGAACCATGAAATTTTCATGGCTACTAGCATTGACTTAACATCATATTTATCTTAACTACCTAAATAAGGTAACGCAATTAGAATTGTTACCAAATCAAATATACTGTCAAGGCAAAAGAAGAATGAGGTTTTTCAATACACCCTGGGAACGTCGATGCATGGGAAATTAGCCTATCACTGCATCGAGTTCAAATACTAAGGTTGCATAAAGCAATACTGTATTGTTATTTTTTAACACAAAAGAAAACTCATAATCCAAGCATTATGTTTGCAAACCGATAATTTCCATTATATAGTATGCATTTAAATTTTTTACTTGTTACTCCCCCTCCCCCAAGTTTATTTATTTTTAACAAAATATTTTATTTTTTAATATAGAAGTAGAATTAGCTTGGGAAGCCAGAAGTCCAACTATGGATGAAACTTTGCGACAGATGCTAGTTGTCCCATAATATAATTAACACGCGAGCCTATGTCACGTGTCATGTTATAGCCCCCATATTAGCCATGCCCTCGCGTTAACGTCTTCGGGAAATATCCATCACAATACAATTGTTTCAAAATTATAAATTGGACTGGTTGATATTTAAAGAGAGTGGAGATTACTGAGTGGACTCTATTTCGGTGATTGTCCACAACCGGAACGAGTCAATGGACAGTTGATACACGGTAATTAAAAGGAAACCGTATCCAACTTTCCAGTTTTAGGCGTTGGAGATGCATTGGGTGGCGCTCTACAGTTTCGTACTTTGCATAGTTTTAGAATTTTAAAGAAAAATAATTTTCTGGGATTTCTTCACTGGTTATACTGGCAATATAATAAAGACTTTGTATATCTTAGGTGTTGGGAGAAGAACTTTCAATTCCCTTTATTTTGATGTATGATTGATGGGTGTACTTTAGGTTCTAGAGTATACAGCTTGGGCTAACATAAGATGTGCTCATGTAAACAAACTGCTAGCAATGTTGCCAAAAATACAGGGTTACGCTCCAGGTTACTTCCAACATCGTAAAGAAGAAAAGGGGGGAGGTATAGCCATGTATGTAAACAACAACGTAACATCAGTGCAAATAATACCAATAACAACAGAGGAAATAAATAACTCAAATATAGACGTACAATCAATAAAAATCAAAATAGGAAACAAGGAAATACAAATAATAAACATTTATGACCCCGGGGCAAACAACACCCCTAATTATGAACAATTTTACAAAGCAATAAATACCCTAATCACTTGTGAGCGCACAATCATTTGCGGTGATTTCAATGCCCACAACAGGCTGTGTGTGTGTGTGTGTGGGGGGGGGGGGGGGAAATGACGGACAAGAGGGGCCGGTTGATTGAGGCCTGGGCCAATACATCAACCCTAACCATACTTAATGATGGAACCGGAACCCGGCTAAACCCGGTGAACGGTACCTTGTCTGCCATTGATCTCACCCTATGCTCAAACACATTGGCACAAGTGGCTGAGTGGGAGGTGGATCAGTCTGACCCCATGGGCAGTGACCACTTCTTAATCATTACCACACTGCAAATGGCGGTGCAAACACAGGTGCAAATAAACATCCCCAGGTGGAATTACCAAAAAGCAGACTGGGAATTATTTAAAGAAACCCTAATTAACACAGACTCAACCCAACTGGAGTCAAACGACATTGATCAATACAATGAAAACATCATACAGGTTATTATTAATGCAGCAACAACCAGCATTCCCACCATCAATCCTAAAGCAGTCAAATTAAGTGTCCCATGGTGGAATGATGAAATTAAAACTACCAAAAGAGCCAAAATCAGAGCATTAAACAACTTTAGAAGGTCAAAAGTCACCACCCATTTTCAGGAATACAAAAAATTAGACCAGAAGTTAAAACAATTAATTAAACAAGCCAAAATGGACACCTGGAAAACATACTGCAGTACCATCAACCGTAACACCAAATCTAAACAAGTATGGGATAAAATAAGAAGGATTAGGGGCAAAAAAACCAACAATACCCCTAAAATAAGCAACACCTCTAATGATAAGGAACAAGCCGACTTATTAGCTCAACATTTCGCTAACATGAGCAAAAACAGCAACCATACTATAGAATTTCAAGCCCACAGAACTAAAGAAGAAAACACAAATTATCAAATATTCCAAGACCTGGGGCCCAAAGATTCCCCACTAAACAACAAAATAACGCAATATGAATGGAACCAGGCACTTAAAACAAAAAAAGAAACTTCACCTGGGGAAGACAAAATAGGGTACATAATCTACAAACAATTACCACCCAACATAATTAGTGCAATAATCAAATTCCTAAACCATATATGGGACACAGGAAAGCTACCGACAAAATGGAAACATGCGATAGTAATACCCATTCTAAAACCTAAAAAAGACAGACACGATATAAACTCATATCGGCCAATCTCCCTGACTAATAATATATGCAAAATAATGGAGACAATCATCAATAATAGAATCAAGTCACATCTTACTAAAAATAATCTAATCTCAGAAAATCAATGTGGATTCAGAAACAAACGCTCCACCACAGATCAACTAGTAAGACTTGAAACTGCTATCAAATTAGCCTTTAACACCAAAAAAAAAAAAGACAGCAGATACTTAACTGCGGTATTCCTCGATCTCGAGAAAGCATTCGACCTAGTATGGACCAAAGGCCTTATAGCCAAATTAAATGATTATGGCATTACTGGGCGAATGTTTAACTTTATACAGGACTTTCTATCAAACCGCACCATTACAACTAGGGTAGGGGCCACTTACTCTGAGAAACACTCCCTCGAAAACGGAACTCCACAAGGGAGTGTACTCAGCCCCACCCTCTTAAACATAATGATAAATGACCTAGATAAAAATTTGGCATCTTCCAAAGTAGAATTATCCCAATTTGCGGATGACGGTGGCCTATGGAGAGCAGGAAACTCCTCCAGCCGCACTAACATTTCTGAACTTCAAACAAGCTTAAACAATATTGGAATATGGGCCAATAAATGGGGTTTCAAACTATCGCACCAAAAAACGGTAGCCGTACTGTTCACCCCAAACATAAAACACATACAATACCCAAAATTAACAATTCAGGATAGAGAAATACAATTTGTTAAAGTAGTCAAATTTCTGGGTATGTATTATGACCAACACCTAACTTGGGCATACCACATAGAAGACTTAGTTAAAAGGTGCCATCAAGACCTAAATTTAATAAAAAGCCTTAAAGGCACACAGTGGGGTGCCGATCAGGAAACATCAATAAAATTATACAGGGCCTTAATAAGATCAAAATTAGACTATGGCTGTCAAATATACAACTCAGCCTCAAAAACATGCCTCAAAAAATTAGACAAAATTCAAAGAGTAGCCCTATTAAATAGCACGGGTGCTCTAAGTTCAACCTCGACAGCCGAACTGCACGTAATAACTGGGGAATTGCCCCTACACCTGAGACGGCAAGAACTCATGTTAAAATATGCAGCGCGGCTCTCCACTCACCCCAAAACGCACCCCACACTTTTGGCCATAAATAGAACTAACAAACCATTTAGGAAAAGTCTTAAAACAAAATTACCTATGGGAAAACAGGTCCATCAACTCAAAATGTTATTACCAGTAGAACTATTCCCATTAGAACCTAGCATAGTGTACGAACACGAACCTTGGACCAACGTATAAACTAAAGTCAACACCTCCCTAACCAAAAAAGGCAACAAACTAAATCAAGAACATAATCTTAAACTAGAAGCCTTAGAACTTATCAACTCCCAGTACCACCAATACACTAAAATATACACGGATGGATCCAAAATTACAAATCCTCACAAAACAGCTGCGGCAATGGTAATACCAGAATACAAAGTACAAATAGGCAGACGTCTACCAGACTACTGCTCTATCTACACAGCTGAATTCTGGGCCATCCTTGTATCATTAAAATGGATTGCTGAACACAAACCCAATAAGACAGTGATTATTAGTGACTCGCTTAGTGTCATTTCATCAATCCAATCAAACACCACAAAAAGTAGGGAAGAATTTTTAAACCAAATAAATATCCAATTAAAACAACTAAATGATGATAATAGGATAGTCGAATTCCTGTGGATACCCTCCCACATAGAAATCAAAGGAAACGAAATGGCCGACAAACTTGCCAAAGAAAAACTAGACGAACCAAATTGTGAGCCATTACAATATAGTACACTTGAACTATATAGCTTAATCAACACCCAAATAGACAAAATGTGGCAAAACGATTGGGATACAAGTACATTAGGGAGAGTGTTATACACTACTGCTAAGGAGGTAAATAGACACAAAAAACCGCCCAAGGGCACCTATTGAACAAACAGCTATAAATAGGATAATCATAGGAAAAACCAGGCTGGCAAACAGTCACGGAAAATACATAGGCCCCTTTCCTCATAACATAAACTGCTACAATTGTAACACCCCCGAAGATTTACACCATATCTTCAACAATTGTACTCATACCAAACAAGAAAGGGACAAATTCAGATCAAAACAGCTAGAAATCAAAGCCCCATATACATACCCAGAGATTTTACAAAAAACAAACATTAACCTAGCAGGGACATATAAAAATATGGCAGAATATCTAAGAAACATAGGGAAAATAGACAAAATCTAAAAATAAAACACCCTAAAAAGACAGGTAGTGTAACCCCATAAGACAAATGGACAAAAACCTAAACTTCTGAGGACAGGAAAAAGAAACGGTTAGGACCGGGATGCGGAAGCTGGGTGCGGCAGTGGATACCTTTGACGTGTCGCTTAACGGCCCCGTGTATTTACGGCAAAGGCCCAATTGTTGCCACCTGGTCGCCGCGTCTCACGGGCCTGACCGTGGGGAGGTGTCTGGGTGTGACGGTGGTTCATCCTTGACGTGTCGCTTAACGGCCCCGTGTATTTTCGGCAGGGACCCAGTTGTTATCACTCCGGCGCTGACCCACATACCTGATCTAGGAGTTAAGGAAAATTAATTCTCAAACTTGGCCACACTAACTGTAGCTTACCATCCAAAGAAAAATAGGTCATAAATAATAAATCATATAAGTAACAATAAAACAAACAAGAACGAAAGCTAAAATACCATCCATAAACAATGAAAAAACACCATCCAAACAATCGAACTAGGGCGACAAGCATAGGAAATAGGACTAACATCCTCCTCTCTACCCCTCTTATTCCTTCCTTCTGTCTCTTCTGATAAAGGAATAATACAGTATACAGTGTAAAAATTATACCACCAGGATCAAGTAACTTAAGTAGAACCTATCAGTGCACTGAGAACAGTGCACAAAAATCAGATAGTAAATTAAGATAGGCCCCCAAATTAAAAAATATAAGGTAGTCTAAAAACCCAAAGACTATCAGGCCCAGCGACACAAGGTCGCAAAATATAAAACACATTAAGAAAGAAATTAAGATAAGACCCCAACTTTAGAGCATATAAGGTAGTCAAAAACCCAAGACTATCAGGTCCAGCGGCACAAGGCTGCAAAATATAACTAACTACTTAGAAAATTAAGACACTATCATGGCCCAAAATAGCGAATATAAGGTGATCCAACTCCAAGGTCATCAGGCACCGCAACACAAAGTTGCATAAACTAAATTAGAAACAACTAGTCCAATTAAAACACACAGAACACTAGTATCAAAAATACATCACAAAAACACTGTATACTTATACTCATACTTAGAATAGAAACACAGCACAGAGTATCAAAATAGGGGTTAGACCCAGAAAAAGACGCCTACCTTGCCTGGCCCACCGCCTCGCCCGCTACCAGCTGCACCTGCTACAGCAACTGCACGTGCTTAGCACGTCCTTTAACAACCAAAATAACGGATGGCTGAATATGAGTGTGTGCTGGAACTATTCCCACTCATAAATATACAGGCCCTACAATCACACAGCAGTAGCTCAATAGCTACTCAGATGTGACGGCCTAAATAAATAAGTGTTCCCTGAACACATAAACGCCTGTAGGGTGGTGGCTCTATTCCCACCCTCAGGAACAATTAAATAACCGTCCTTTGACGGATAAAACAGTGATAAGAGCCCTCGGGACGAATCACTTAAAGCACATAATCATCATCATCATCAAACTGCTAGCTCCGCATGGTCATTTTCACTCCCTGGACTTCAGAGGTAAATTGTAGAAAAATGGTACGATAACTTTTTTTACTTTTCAGATATTTTGTAATTTGTTCATTGCTCTTTCAGAAGCTGCTATTGCCTACTTCAGCAAAATTCGTTTTCCCTAGTTTAATAACTGCTAAAGTTAGTGTACTTTTGATTAATTCTGGCTAATTTTTCAAGCACATGGGAGCATCCATTTTGTTATACCATGCGCTTAGATCATTTACAATTTCCACAAGTGCAGTATCCAAAGAAATATCAGCCACATTACATCAAAGTAGCATTGAGATATGCCAACATTATCTCCATTGTGCATGTTACAAATGCAAACA
Source organism: Unio pictorum (assembly GCA_030141615.1). Lineage (NCBI taxonomy): Eukaryota > Metazoa > Mollusca > Bivalvia > Unionida > Unionidae > Unio > Unio pictorum. The sequence goes on along the minus strand of JARLTB010000023.1, from coordinate 7,591,518 downwards.
ACTTCACCTCACATACGTCACCATCTGAAAAGTACATATTAACTGGTGAGCGCCCCCTTGGTTATAGCTTATTCACTGATCTCACTAAAGTATTCATCACAAAAGCGCCTCAAAAATCGCGGATTGCTCATGCGGCAAACAATTCGAGTCTATAAGACTGTATTGGCGTTTGATACAAACATGCACATGTCTAATAGATTGATCGAACCATAAAAAGAAAAGTTGGAATGACAGCTCCAAAATCGACCAGAACATGCAATTAGTTACATGTAAGCTATTTTGTTGGTTGTTTTTTTCTTCTTCTCTTCTTTTTTTAAAGTATAGCAAAAAATCATTTATCTGAAAATGTACGCAATCTGCTTTGTAATAATCGATATTAAAGAAAATAAGGAAAACAGGAAATTCCACTGTATGTTTACGTTAGCAACATTCAAAGAAATCGGAGAAAAAGGTGCAGAACCAGTGGACGTTCTCTCCGGCGCTATTTTAAAATCGTTTATTTAATTTTTCCTCACATGCACAAAAGCAAGACATTTGTTAGCGTGGAAGCGATAACAATGGGGTGACGTCACATTAAAAAGCTAAACTAGGAAAATTTCAACTTCTCTTTCTCTGGTGCTAAACTAACATTTGTCTTAACCGACTAAACACCACATTCTGAATCACTTGTTATCTCACACATTTTATGGAGGCAACCACTTCTCCTTTCATAAAAAAATTGTTTTACAAATTCTTTCTTTACTCCATATAAGTTTGTGCATTTATGTACAGTAATAAATTTAAATAGTTCGTAGCAATTCATATATTTTTTTATTAACCGTATTCCCGTATCCCCACCACACAATAGTGAAACATTTGATGAAAGTTTGATTGAAGAAATAATTTACGGTCATTATGTGATTATATGTCTTTATTGCCATATACATATATCATAATAGGTAAAATAATTGTATAAAATCCATATTGCATGGTACAATTGTTTCAATGATGCAAGAAACGGTTGGTCGACTTTTTGAAATTTGTATAAGGGATGGAATCAAGAACATATATGCCAGCAACAATAATGTATTTGTAATATGAAAATATTAACCACTGAATTTTTAAAATTAAAAAAATTATATTTATATTCAAATATATTTATTATTCTAAAGGACATTCTCAGTTAATAATAATTTATTTCCCATAACAATATCGATTGGCATTCCTACCGATCATACCTCAGGTATTTGCCGCGGACTGCCATTTGGATCACCTGGGCTATTTAAGAAACAAGGATAAACCAATAAGTTAGGAATAAATTAAATTAATTGTATATGTACAACTTTTCTGCCAATCACAGAAGTAGCCGATGTGGTTCAAACAGATTGCAGTTTCTTGTTGTGATGAGATTTCATGTGAGCAAATAGCATAATTATCCTGTATATAACTGAGCTGACATACATCTCGGGCATATTTTTGTCTCGTAGAAATGGCAGAGGTGGTCTGTTTTTTTTTTTTAATGGTTTAACTCCATTTTCCAGCACAATATAGGCTATACATGGCGGCCAGTATTAATGGTGGAGGAAAAACCCGGAAAACCTCCAGAAAGAACCACCGACACACGAGAAGCTACTGGCAAGCTTTCTCACATAACTACATTAGCCGAATCTTAGACTCGAACCCACGCAGACAGAGGTGAGATGACAGTGATCCGTAACGGACAGCGCTTTGGACCACTCGGCCACTCTGGGCCCCGAGAGGTGGTCTGAGTGTTATATAGGATATTTGACTGTGATAGCTCTCACCAATACTATTGTTTTTACTGACCTAATTCTTACTTATATTTAACGAGATAATGTGATAATCTTAAGATATTTATATTTATTGCCGATTGTGAAACTGGTCTATATATATATATATATATATATATATATATATATATATATATATATATATATAAATTGATGAGAGGGGAGGAGGAAATTTGTTTTCAAGTATAACTGTAATTGGGAGATGTTTTCCCCTTTCCTTTGGTCTTAATCTAGTTGACGCCGAGAAAACATCTAATCATGGTCGGACGGACTGTCGGACATTGGAAATTTAATAGCAGTGATTGACAGGTGAAACTTAACACCTATACGGTCGCTCATTAGCCAGCCTTTCAGTGCAACAAAAAAGAAAAAAGAATAGAAGCTTTTTTGCCATACATTAAAAATAATACCTGTAACTAAGTACCGCCTATTCGATCAATCATCATGTTTATATAGCGGTTTGGTTGATGAATACCGATTACACGACCAGGCATAATTCACACGAATCATGTGCTACATACCATCAGGTGTTAAACCAAGGTATGTAAGACTTTTATCACCTAGATAAATGCTATTAAATGTCATACAAAATGTACAGACCCCGACTCAGGATCAGTCGGACTATATGAAGATAAATATAGAAAGTAAAGTGAGACACAGTAAAATAAATATATCTAAATACAACACCTCACTTTATCGAAATTCAAAATTAAATAAAAATAAACGTATGTACTAATTTAAAAAAATGATGAACGTGATGACCCAATTAGAGGTAAAGATCACGAAATAAGACAACTGGTCAAATTCGAACGAAAACGCAATCATAACAAGAGAACATATATATATATATATATATATATATATATATATATATATATATATATATATATATATATATATATATATATATATATATATAATGCAATAAACTGACAAGCAACAGTGCAAAAACTAGTATCACTCTAGCCTGAGCGCTTTCGACTCTCAACGAGTCTTTATCAAAGGCAAATACAGAACATAGACAAGACAGACAATTAAAATACAAAAACCGTGTTTACAGAACTTTACATGCCTGTTTCTACAGGAATTAAGCCTTGAAATTTATTATGTTACAACTAGTCGCGGATGCTGTAAAATGTGAAATCGATGAGCCAGAGCGACACATATGTTTTTGTATGTAAATTTATGTACGCGCAAATTATATCCCGGATATTTTATATTAGTAGTTAGAGGCTATTAAGCAAATTTAGAGAATTATTTAAAAGAAAATGTGTCAGCTGGAAAAGATAATTAAATTTGTGCATGGCTGTCTTTTTCTAGTCTTCTTGGCTTAAACCGCTTGGTTTTAATGTTCGAAGGCGTCGTATCCAGTAAGATTCCTTTTCTTTCCTGGTTTCGGAACTCCAGTTGTGGTTGTGAGCAATTGCAATAAGTGTTATATCACTGAAGGTGTGGTCAGGGGAAGAGAAGTGTTCTGCGACCGGACTTCTGTATAGCTTCTTTGTTATCCAATCAGATCTATGAAGGTTGATCCTTTTGTGTAGCCTCTCAGTTTCTCCGACATACTGCAGGCTACAGATCTTACATGTGATGAGATAAATTACATTCTCTGTTTTGCACGTTTTGCTTGGACCATGTATGTTTAGTTTTTCTCTCGTCACTGTGCTAGAAAAAGTCCTGGTTTCTATCATGTGTTGACAGGTTTTGCACCTTTTATCGCGACAAGGGCCAGATTGACTAAGGTGGTCTTGATTAGTGATTGGCGCTAGCTTCGCCCTGACTAGGATGTCCTTGAGGTTTTTTGGTCTCCGGTAGGCTACTACAGGTTTGTTCGGGAGGATTAACTTTAGTACATCCGATGATTCTACGATGGGCCAGTCTTTCCCGATGATTTTACCTATTTTGGGGTTGTCTGGATGGTAGGTCAGGATAAATGGTATCCTATCAGCCTTTTCCTTCTTTCCATATTTTAGTAGGTCATCGCGGTTTGTTTGCTTAGCCCTTTGGGTTGCCTCAGTAATCAGGTCCTTGTCGTAGCCTCGGTAAATTAAATGTTTAGATAGCTCTTCAGACCGTTTTAGGAATGTGTCATCATCGGAGCAAATTCTGCGTATCCTCAGTGCCTGGCTATATGGGATGTTCCTAATGCAGTGTTTGGGGTGACAGCTGGTTGTGAGGAGATATTGGTGTTTGTCAGTTGGTTTCGAGTAGATATCTGTATGGAGTTTGTTTTCTACCAGTCTGGTTGTTGTATCTAGGAAAACGTGGTTTAAGTTGGAGACTTCAGCCGTGAATTTTATTGAAGGATGGAAATTGTTTGCCTTTTATATTAAATCATCCAGATTTTCTCTTCCATGTTGCCACTTCAGTTCTATATCATTGATAAAGCGTACCTACTGGTATGGTGCAAGTTCAACCGATGCTAATAGTTGACCCTCTAGTTTTCCCATAAAAATGTTAGCGTACGAAGGGGCCATTTTTGTACCCATTGCGGTTCCATTAATTTGAAGGTAGTTTTCTTCATTAAATTCAAAGCTGTTGAGTTTTAGGACCAGATCCAGGAGTTGGACTAGGAAGTGTGCTGGTGGATTGTCTACTGTTCTTGTTTCCCATGCTTCGCTACACGCCTGTATCCCTTCGTGATAATAGAACTCTAAGCAATGACACGACTAAATATAAAATTTGCCAAAATGCCCTAAAGCAACTGGATCGCTCACACCATTTTTGACCTTTACCGAAGGGCAAAGGATTCAAATTTCTGAGCATAGTGAAATCAGAAGAACGCACGTGTCCTTGGGCAAAAGATAACACTAAACATGTTTTTAGTGTCACACGTGGCCACACATGCAGTCTAATACAGAGTGAAATTATCTAACGGCCAAGTCGCAGTAACTTAGTGGTAATCGAGCCAGACTTGCGAACATAAGCCAGGTGCGGGTTAGAATCCTGCAAAGACCAGGTCGGGTTGGTCACAGTAATATGTCTCCAATTAGTTTATGACCAAATGTCAAAGTCAAGACAATTGCAGACACCCTAAGACTGTTGACAGATGACAGATACAATCGACTCGAAAAGAATTAAGCATAACGACATCACAGGCATACCGCTACACGTGGTGGTCTTCCTGGTCTACTGTTCCTCTCCTAGCTGACTGACACTGCGTAACATATTCACATTCAATTGGCCACAACGTCATTGTTTTCTTTAACAATTTCTTTTACGAAGTTTTCATCATATACTTAACTTTCATATTAATTCAGATGCCCCGAGTGGATTAAAGCGCTCGCCTTTACAATCACAGCCATCTCACCTCTGTTCACGTGGCTCGAGTCTCTGTCACAGCCAATATTGGTATGAGAGAAAGCTTGCCATTCATTAGCTTCCCGTGGGTCGGTGGTTTTTACCTGGGTTTTCTCGGTTTGTTTTCTTGCACTGGTTATACTGACCGCCATGTATAGCCGATTACGTGCTGAAAATGGCGTTAAATCCACACCACCACCATATTTGTTCATACTGGTGTAAACTTAAACATGTTACTTTGTATGACTTCATATGTTAATGAATGAGACTGATTAGCTCTTCTATGACGGCCAGTCAGCTGCCTCGATATTATATAATCTTCCATGTATTTATGTACCTTTAAACACCTATCAATACATACATACTTTCCTAACACATATTTCTTTAAAGACAGGATTGTGTACACTATTTTGGACTATAGAGATGCGTCATTTTTTGATCAGGTTGCGGTAGTGAACAACCCTCTGAATAGATAATTGATGGATCAATTTCATACCTCCAAGGCAGTAGAGAGCGATCACAGGCCCTGGGGTAAGAAACACCCAAGCCTCTCCAAGTTCTTGTTCAAACACAATTGTTCTTTTATAAAATTAAAAAGTGTTCGTCGGATTGGACCCCGAGGATATATCCCCGGTTGTCCACCCACCCAGCTCCTTGTCGGCCCTGCATACATCTTAACTTGTGATGACCATTCCTGACAGCCAAGGATTTGAAAACGCCGTCTTCAGTATTTAACCAAAACGTCAATGTCCAATATGACAGTATCGAACACAATATAATCCATTTTTTTTCTTCTTCAAAGTATCAAAATCTTTAATTATGTACGATTGTATTGTAACATGGCACCCCTCCATTTATCAGTAGTGTCATTAGGTATTGGATTCCGAGGAGTTGCCCAGAAAATAATCTGCTAGCACCTGCCAGAATTCAGTAAATCAAATAAATATTTACAAAAATTATATAGATAAAAGATTTCATAAATGAGGTCATTTAATTCCATAAATAATACAATACTACATTTTCGAAAACTATTTAAGGACTAGCCACGTCCTCATAAAATACGTCACGAGATCACATATATGTCTGCAGTGTGGCAGTTTATAGTGATGTCTAGCACGGGGGCATCATGCCGCAGACATATATCAAGAGGTCTCACGGTCACATTAATATTATCCTAAAGCCAGGCCGACCAGTTCCAACACTAACCGGTTAATGATGAACGCCATGCGAGACAGCTTAACCGTCAGTATCATTTTGTAGGTCTTTGGTATGACTCGGTCGTGGTTTGAACCCCCAACCTCCCGCATCCACCCTAACCACTAGGCCACCAGAGCAGTCCCAAAAGTAATCATGCATCTGTTCAGAAACGTGTCGGATCATCGGATGAACCGAGACGAAATAGCAGATCTTGCTACATGCATACTCTAATGATTTTGATCTGCCTTCTGTCGATGAGAATTTAATGATGATGATGAAGATGGTTGCCTTACTTTTTTGAAAGCCAGACCCTAGTCATAACTCAGTTTTTTGTTGTTTTAAAATTGGGAAAAAATTGCTATTGTTACAAATAAAGTTTACTTGGAATTATTTAGTTTTGAAACTATTACGACTTTTTATAGCCAATGTTCATATACTTTCCCAAATATTGCTATTTGCTTTCAGGATACATTGATTTTACCCCTTACAATTATCTGAAAATCGTTTTCGGTCGAGATGCTTTGCCTCTGGATACCCAGATGAGGGGGCACTCCCCAAACAACCGCTGTATGGTGTTGAAAACCTGTCATTTTTAAAATTAATGAACACTTTGATGATTCATGTACACAGAATACATTTGGCGTGAGTGTCCCAAGTGTACTTTTATTATGCCCATACTTACCCACACTTGTAATAGTTAAAAAGAAATTTCAGAAACAAGATCATTTTACATGACCAAAACCATTGATAATGTATTGATAGTCTACCTCATTGTTATCCTTTATCATTAATTTTTCTTACCTGAAAAATGTCAGTGTTTATTATTTCACTAAAAAGAATTATAAACAAAGAAACATATAATAATGGCTTTAACAAAAAAAAAATTCATTTAAAATTGGAGGAAAGTGTGGATTTGGATTTTTAACATAGTTTTAACAATTTTAGTCTTATCGCTAAGATGTCTGTAGTGTGGCAGTGTTTAGCAATGTCTAGCAGTGGGGCATCATGCCACAGACATCTGGCTTCATGTTCCACCCCATCATATTATCCTTACCAGACACTTGGCCAACAGGTCCTAATACTAACCACTTAATGCAGAGTGCCAAGAGAGGCAGCTGCTAGTACCATTGTTTGACAAGTCTTTAGAATGACTAAATAAGGTTTCGAACCTACAACCTCCCACATCCTAGGTGGATGCTCTAACCACTTAGGCCACTGTTGGAGTGGTTGGAGAAAGTTGTAATCTCAACTAAATATTGTAGGAGATTAATTGCTGTTAATGATGTCAATTGCATTAGCATGGAAAAAAGGACTAATTGAAGCACGCAATCAAGTGTGTGTGTGTGTGTGTGAGTGTATATCTATATATATATATATATATATATATATATATATATTAACAAGCAATTCCCAAATACTGGATGAGTAGGAAGGATAGTTGGCTCATTGCGTGAAACATAAAAAAATGATCACTGGACTACAAATGTTACTTTTGATTTTGATATTAACAAACTGAGGGATAACTGTCACTAAAATGTAGTACGACTATAAGGTCCTCCACTCATTAGTACACATGCTCACTGGCCTATGTTACATCTCTTGTCACAAATTGGAATATCAACTAATAACACAGACTACATAAGCAAAAAAAAAAACAACAAACAAATCAAAGCAAAAGAAAATTTAACCAGCAAGATAAGGCTGAACTTGAACAAGTCCCTGACTCCTCACATCTGATGCTTTATGGTTCACTAGGTGTCACTGTTTCACGTTGAGGATTCAATATGACCTCAAGGAGTACAGGAAGTCAACAGCAAATGTACATCATCTGAAGGAGTACAGGAAGTCAATATGACATATTCATTGATTCATTCACTGCCCGTCACTCCTATCAGGGTATGGGCTGCCAACTACAGATCTCCAGAGTCCTCTGTCCTGGACCATTTTTTCTAGCTGGTTCCAGGTGTAGCCCATCTTGGTGGTGTCAGCCTGGAGGTTGCGTCGCCAGGTGTTTCTTGGACGGCCTCTCTTCCGCTTGCCTTGTGGGTTCCACAATATGACATATACATGATCTGAAGAACTTCAGAATGTCAACAGGACATGTACATGATCTGAGTGAGTACAGGAAGTCAATAGCACATGTACATGATATGAAGGAGTACAGGAAGTCAGTAGCACATGTACATGATATGAAGGAGTACAGGAAGTCAATAGCACATGTACATGATATGAAGGAGTACAGGAAGTCAATAATTCAGAATGTCATTTGAAGGAGTACAGGAAGTCAATATGACATATATATGATCTGAAGAACTTCAGAATGTCAACAGGACATGTACATGATCAGAGTGAGTACAGGAAGTCAATAGCACATGTACATGATATGAAGGAGTACAGGAAGTCAGTAGCACATGTACATGATATGAAGGAGTACAGGAAGTCAATAGCACATGTACATGATATGAAGGAGTACAGGAAGTCAATAGCACATGTACATGATATGAAGTACAGGAAGTCAATAGCACATGTACATGATCTGAGTGAGTACAGGAAGTCAATAGCACATGTACATGATCTGAGTGAGTACAGGAAGTCAATAGCACATGTACATGATCTGAGTGAGTACAGGAAGTCAATAGCACATGTACATGATATGAAGGAGTACAGGAAGTCAATAGCACATGTACATGATAAGAAGGAGTACAGGAAGTCAATAGCACATGTACATGATATGAAGGAGTACAGGATGTCATTTGAAGGAGTATGGAATGTGTGCATCGTTCCATCAGACTGATCATATTTGTTTTATTATGAATGCACTTTAATCCACAGCAAGAAAAACTACATATTTAAATCATTATCATTAACTTTATTTCTTTTTATTGAGTACAATATTGTACAATATTCTACATAGATCAATGTTATGCTTTACAAAACTATAACTCACTGTATAATATTTGGAATGATATATCAAGAAATAAATTCTGACAAATAATGACAACATGCATATTAAAGACTTCCTCTTAAATGATCACAGAAAACCTTCAGTTCACCCAAAAATAAATGAATGTTCCAAGTTCAATTTTAGTCCTGTTAATCTGTTTTCTTAAAGGACAAGTAGTTTTAATTTTTTATCTCCGGATAAGCGAACTTCCATACCAGCCATGTCCTTATCATGTGCCAGGCAGTTTTTGAACTCCCAAATTGTGACATTATTTTGAATTTGATTTTATAAATGTGATGGGCTAAAGCTAATATGCTGGATAACAAATCAAAACCACGATAAATGTACATAACTGGTTAGGAAAAATTATGATGTGGAATAATACAAATAAAATTTATTTTGTTTATATATTTTTTGGCTGATATCTTATTAAAACAAAACCACACCTGATTTTTGAGTGTGACGAGTACTTTGCAAAACCACGTAATCATGTGACAAATACTTTCAAATAAAATATATAAAAAAACTGACTAATGTTTACTTCATCGATATTTGTAACATGTCTGTGAGAATGAAGACAAAATTTAACACATAAACACAAACATATATTTCAGTAGTAAAATGACCACAAAAACATCATGGACTAGATGACCTTTATAGAGTACTTACTAATTTTAAAGGAATATACGTTTAAAAAAAAAAACAAGAAAATAATCCAAAAAACTTAAAGAAAATTGTAATACTGCGTAAACATGCTTACAAGTCCAACAATAAAATGCACAGACCCAGATCTGCTATGATTGTATAATGCACTGGCAGATCTGGTTCTATGCTAATTGCAGCTGGACTTTACATGGAAATGAGTATATCTAGTAAATATCCTTTAATGTTGTTTATATTTGGACTACATTTATATAAATACCAAACTTCTGCAGTTATCACAGAAACATTGAGGCTTTCCTTTGCAACCCATTTCTGAAGTTTCAATAAAGTGACTTCACACATTACATAAACTGCCAATCTACAATATACAATAGATCCAATAACTCCAAATGAATGTGTTTTCCATACTGTACAAGAACTTTGACATGTAAGATATTATAGGCCCATTATAGTGCTCTAGGCATTTGTTTCAAAATCCAATTTTCACAAAAGTACATTTTCTATACCTAAAATTATCTTACATAAATTCTGGTTTAAACTAATTGGCATGTAAATATAGTTGGCAAACTATGTGGAATGAAAACTACATAAAGAAGATTTGGAACATCTAAACAATAATGGACAGTGGTATCCTTCATACAGAACAAATGACAGATACATGCATGCCTCTTGATGGGTGACCCTTTACCATAACACAAACAATCATGCCAGTGTCCACTGACAGTGGAATACATTCTTACTGTGCATGTTGACATTTACATCAATGTTTTGCATGTGAACTCAACTAAAAAAAATTATGATGATATACCACCTGCAGAGACAATCTTTATAAAAATAAAAAGTTGGCCTTATATTTAACAATTTTATATTTTCTACTTTTTTAATTATTTTATGTACTATTTAAAGAACCTTAACATCTTTACATTTGACCTTGATGTATGATGTGTTTTATGTGAACTCAACTACAGAACTTAAAGATGCACAAAGTTTTTCATGTGAACTCAGTTACAGAACTAACTTAAAGATGCATAAAGTTTCTCATGTGAACTCAGTTACAGATGCACAAAGTTTTTCATGTGAACTCGGTTATGGAACTTGATGATAAATCACTGCAAAAAATGCACATTCAAATTTGAAACATTTTCTGCATAAACAACAAAACTGAACTTCTGGGGAAAAAAATGAATTTAAATCAAGTTCAACTGAAGCTGTGATTGTAAGGTATGTCATCACTTCAGCTCAAAAAGTCAAAGCCTAAAATGTCACCAAACCCAAGAAAAATTGCATTCATTTAAATTACAGTGAAAAGTTAATTCTTAATTAAATCATCTATATATATATATATATATATATATATATATATATATATATATATATATATATATATATATATATATATATATATATATATATATACATACATACAAACAGACCATCCAATTTTTATTCGTCAAATTTAAAACATTTCTGAGCACTTAATTGAACAATATATTCAAAAACATTTTAAGTCTGATAAGCGAATTTTTAATTTAAATTTAAAAACATTTTTCCATTAAAATATAATATTGTGATCTATATTAGATTTTCGTGCAAACATGCTTATTAAATGTAACATGCCTTGGTATTGAGGTTTCTGTATATTTGCAGAGCAAGGTTTTAATCGACATCTTAATCTAAAATATTTTAAGTATGCAAAAAGCAACAATTATTAAAATATTGACTAAAAGTCTTATTATGTCATACATATATATATACAAAAAATCTAAAATATTTTAATATATGTCATACATATAGGGAAACCAAATTGTATTTATATTTGACTATATGTTTAAAAAAATTTTTAATTGTAGTAATGAGATCGAATGGATGGACAAAAGGACAGATAAAAGATCTAGCACATTATGATCATCAACTGAATATATATATATATATATATATATATATATATATATATATATATATATATATATATATATATATATATATATATACACACACACACACACAGACACACACACAGACTTTTGATCAAGACCATCAACCATTTAGATCCTATGACATGTCAATAACTCTTTTAAGAAAGATTTGTTAAGGAAAAAGCATCCAAAATCAAACTCTGTAATTCTGTACTGCGAATTCCTGATTTAGTTGTAATGAACCCTTAAAGAAAAAACCAATTCTTTACTATAATAGTTACTTCTTGAATACTGAAGGCAACGACAGATTGTTTTTACTGAATATGCCACAATATGAATATTAATCAAAGTATTAAGAATACTGATTGTGGATACGTAAAAAAATGCTACACTGAAGAGCAACAAAAATATGAGCTTACTTAGTGACATGCAAACAATCATGCCCACTTATAATCAAAAGTAAATATAAATATCCTCTAAATACATCTAATCTGAATTTGAAATTTTTAATATATATCTTCCCTTTATCTCATAAGAGAAAATTAAAAAACAAAATTCATAAAACAACATTTTCTGCTGAAATTGAAATACTACAAAAAAGTTGTTTATCAGTAATCAAAAATAGATGGTTACCATTCCTTTAATAATCATCTTCTTGGATAATAATTTGAGCTGTCAATTTATATAGTTTTCTTGATTATATAAAGGGCAAAAGGCTAATAGCGCTAAATACAGAAAAGGTTATATTTTTAAACAAAAAAAACTATTTTAGTTACAGAGAATTGACAACTTGGGTATCCTCCAAGCCCCAAACTCTGCTAATATACTTAAGAAAATAAACAATTCTACTCTTATTTCTGATTTGGTGGGAAAATAGCAGTTATATATGTATGCAATTAAATCTGGTGGCATATATTACAATTGCCCTCATGCATCATAAAGCATCATAATTGGACTTTCTTCTACACATCCCTTCCCTTCTTCTCATCATGTAGTTTATAGCAAAACCGAAAAAGCATATGGAAATCAGAATAAACAGGATGAACAAGACTGTTAAGGAGGCAAATACGCAGCAGCTGATAAACTCTGTCGGTCCTTCATTAGTAATCAAGTTTGAGGAATACAGCATAAATCCGAGACTCCAACCTATATCTGTCCCGTTCACCTGCAAACAAACAGAACAAGTGAACTGCTAATAGCAACTGATATATACAGTGACCATGAACATGTTCATAACCTTAGCCTTTGAGCTATAGATCAGACTACTGTATGATACAGTGTGGGCTAGGGTTAATCTAATCTAACTATTTGAATGGGTTAAAAAGTAAAAGTTTGGATGAGCAAATTGGTGACTGACAATGAATATCCTCCATTGTGACCCTGACGTTGAGGCGTGCGGTTATACCTGAAATGTGAGATGCTCTCAAATAAAGGTGTGTGTGTGTGTGTGTGTGTGTGTTACAGGAAAATTTTTCATTAAAATATCTTCAATGGATCAAAAGTAATACCCAGGTCATGAATTATACCCATATTTTAATGAAGCATTTTCACCAATTATATATCATGATAAGACATTGTGTCACATACCAGAATTGTATTTTCCCTTGCTGTGGTCACCAGGAAGAGGGTGGGGCATGGCTAAGGCATATAATGCACAGTGTGGTCATTTATATACTATGACAAAGTTTCATTAAAAGATCTGCAGTGGTTCAATATTGATATTGCAGATAAGGATGCAAATCAAAGTATTCCATTCTCATTTGCTATGACCTTGAATTTCATGCAAGGTGATGGTACATGTATATGATACCACATCTCATCATCATATATACTTGGAGAAAGTTTCATTACAATATCCAATGTGGTGGTTCCAAATTTATGCTCTGGACAAAGATGCTTGATATGATAAATGACACACACAGTGTAGTCACTATATATATTAAAGCAAAGTTTTATGTCTTTAATGATTCAAAGCTACACTCCAGACACATCAAAGAATTACATTTCCCTTGATGTAAACTTGACCTTGAGGCAGGTGGCCATCCTATGGTATGCAGCACACAATCTAGTGCTGATATATATTTTATGAAAATCATCAAACCATTATAAACTTTTGGAAGGACGAGCAAATGTTATTGGAGAGATGGGAAGGAAACATTATAACATTCCAGACATTAATTGAAGAATAAAAATGAAGTTTAAACTAATGATGTCTGACATAGCAAGAGTGAAGAACTCTATACTGACCAAAACTGATTCTGGAAATCATAATAAAATTGATTTATGTTAGTCCAAACCTATTAATGCAAGATTATAAAAAGGTCTATTTTCTGGGTGGATACTAATTTTTGTGAATTTGTTGTTGCTACAAACCATAAGCTTGCACTGGAAAGAACCACCGGCTCGCGAGAAACTACTGGCATACTTTCTCACATACCCACAATGGCCAAATCTGAGACTGAAACCCACGCAGAGGTGAGATGGCAGTTATCTGTAACAGAGAGCACTTTAGACCACTCAGCCACTTGAGGTCCCTCTGATCAATAGCTACATTACTACACTACTATAAAGATGTTATTACATTTTGCAATAATTTTAGGACAGTGACCTTTTACAACTTTAGGTTGTACATATAATGTTCAAATTATGTAATTTTTAATGAATGTTTTTATGCAAAAATAAAAAGATTTTTTAAAACACACTTCTTACATAATAGAGAACATTGATGGGGCAGGGTGGAGGTACTTTAGCAACACAAAACAACACTCCAACAGACTCAAGAGTGTAAATGTCATCAAACAACAGATTGTAAAAACTGGAGTTGTAAGAAATTTTTTATTACTATATATAAGAATTTACAAAGTGTGGACCAACGAATTTTGCTATTATTTTTCAATAGTAAATCTAGCAGATGCTGCAAGCTAACTCTGAACATTAAATAACAAAGTACTGATACATTTATAAAATCTGAATATGTTATACTACCATCTGTTTTTAAGGTTTTCCGTGTCCAAAATAATTATTTAATATATGAGGGGAGAATAACTTTATTTCTATTCCTTTTAATCTTCCATGAAGTAATTCTCTACAATAAATTTACTAAGGAGGTCTGATGTGACAGATGTGACAGAGAAATGTGATAAGTAATAGTTCTGCATACCAGTAATAGTCCTTACTATCAACATTGAATCAAAACAGCGCAATTGTTTTTATTTTTTATTTTTTTTACATGAATACATCAAGACTGCTGTCCAGTCATGAAATCACTGCATCATTTATATTTCATTCATACCATTTCAATTTCCATGATTAAACATTTCTATTTAATCCAATGTCTCTAGCTAGTTAGATGAAAACATTCAAGTGTACCATTTGCTCTGATATAAGGGGAAACAATTGGTAAAGTTAAAACCAATGTGTCTTCCTGCAATTACCTCCCTTACAAAACTGAAAAGCTAGCATGGGCTTCAGATTATCAAAGGCATACAACTTAAGATTTTCGCATTTTTGTTCTAGCAAATGCATGATACTATGAAAAGTATGGTAGAAATAATGAGTAATTACAGGTCACTGAGTTTCAAAAAATGTACAACTGTAAGTTTAATCAATGAAAATATAATGATTTTCTTTATGGATTGCTAATTAATTATGCATAAACGGAATTTACTGATATTCTCTGAAGTCACAGTTTCACGTGACGTGCGTCAACAAATATGGAAGTCGAGATAAGCAGTGTTGATGCAATTATTGCCTTATTCTTCGTATTTCTCTGTCTGTCCTTCTCCTTAGTTCTTTATAGTCACCCACAATATATGTATTGCTTTTAGATTTCTCATTATATATGATAAATTACAAGTAGTAGGCAAAAAAGTCAATATGATGGAAAATCATGACAATAACAGGTTCCTTTAAGGGGACATTCTTGAAAGTGTTTGTGAGATTATCTTATATTGTAAGATAAACCAACTAAAAATATGATAATTGTATCACTGTAATCAGAACGGCTATTAAAAGATCTTGCTAAAGTCTTGTCTTAGGCTCAGAATAAGTTGATTTTCTTGTGAATTTGCATTACCACCTCACGCTCATGTATCCGATAGTCGATGTGATTTGCATATATGTTTGTATATTTACACGTTTGCTTCATTGCACAACACAAAAATTAATATTTTCCCCCATAACATTTAATGCAATTATTTTATTTGGAATTTTTTTTACTGACAATTTTTAAAAAATTTCTGCAGGACTTCGACCTGGTTGTTTTAGATGAAGTCGTGCTCCTTGTTGCATTGAGGTATATGCAAGATGACCTGGCAGCAGAAGAAGATAATGATTACAACCGGGGGAAAAGGTATATTGCTAATAGGCAGTTTTTTTTATGGACTTAAGGGATACCTATGTACAGCAACAGACATGTCATTCCAAGCTGTTGTGTATGGCATATAATGGATAAATAATTTTGGCCAGTACCATGGCTTTACTCAAGGAAGACTTGGGTGATCTATCCAATGATATGATGTGTGAATATTATAATTTATTCTGATATTAAGTTGTATAAAGCATTTCTTTTGTAGTGTGCAATTTTTTTTTGGCATCAACAAGTTTTGTTAAACATTTTTTTAGCTACCTACCCACTAAACAATGATTATATGTATGGCTATGTTTTGAAAGCAACTGTGAGGAGACTATTTATTAAACACATAGGATGAATTGAAGTTGACTATCATTGTCTTGGGATGCAAAGGATGTAAAGAACAAAAGTACACTGGTGAACATGATTTTAATCGTGCATATACAGTAACACATTAAGTTAAATGATAAATAATGCATATTCATATTGAGTTGAGAAAGCAAAGCTTGTTGCAGTGTTTCATGAATACAGATTGGCTTGTAAATATCAACAGAACCACAAACACTAGGATACTATTCTATCCAGATACAGCTCATTAATTTCAATTACATGTAAAACAAAATGGCTCTGGAAACAGAATAAGGTTTTTAAGACTAAAATACTAGTTCATCAAAAGCAACCTTGAATGCTTATATCACATATGTGCATCATCAGCCGTCTTATTACAACTAAATCAAATATACTTGACACCAATTAAAAGCATCAAATTTTGAGTTTTATAAAATGTGTTCATTTACCATAGAAATAATTATACTCTTTATATGAATTCCCAGATTAATGTACACAACTGCATACACTGTAAAACTAACTGTTATATATTATGAAATGTACTAAACTTATATAAGTACAAATGTGCATGTACAGACATAATTTCAATTCAAGAGTACAGTCAGGCAAAAAAAACCTGAAGGATATCATCTAAGAATAATTATGACATATATAGAGGTTTTCCGTGTTATTTAGGTTGGGTGGGGTGCCCCCACTATTATTTAAATTATTACAAAAGTCCCCCTCCCCCCTTGTTTTTGTGAGGAATTGAAGTAGTGATAGAGAGATGCAATGCTCAGAGCCCCCAGTCATTAGTGCCGACAGTTAAATTAATGAATACACAAAATGTGAAAGTCAAATAAACAACAATTTAGTACAACATTAAAAAACAGTCATCTCTCAAATGAGATTCAAATTAAAACCCTATCACTCATCTTTAAAAAATCAACCAAGTTATGGCCTATTTTAACATCTTATTAGTGTAATAGATTATCCTCCTGTCCTGTTTTACTAATTATCTGTATGATCTTTATCTGGACTGGTAATCCAATTCCATTCAGTCCATCACACTTCTGTCTCCATTCTCAATTCCCTCGAGTGCATCTAACTTCTGCCTCTGTTCTTCCTTTTTCTTTGTCTCCCAGAGACTTTTATATGAGAAACTAGTGTACCATTACTATAAAAGATTGATTACAGACATCCCATTCAGATAATGTTCTATAGAAATTACATTGATGTTTTAGTATCCTGTGCATGGTTTCTATGCTTTTGACACATGTGATTACCATTTACTCAATGCCAAACTTTAGGACATCACCTAAACAAACTACTGCAGCAAAACAAATATTGAAATAAAGCCCACCCCCACCCCCATGTATGTTTCCTATTGCATTTCTTTTAAACTTAGGGTAGACACAAACACACACACATACACTGAATAGTAGATAAAATGTACGAAGTACAATGCAAAGCTGGCTCAGATGTGCAAATCAAATTCAGGAATGCAGGGGTCATGCTACCAGGTGAAGAGACTTTGCCCTCTTGATTTTTCAGACGTAAAATGACTGGTTGTACTTTATACCTTCCTTGATGTACCCATTAAGTTCTGGCAGTGTTGTAACCCAAGGCAAAATGTATTTATGCATTGTCAATACCAATTAGCCTACACAGACAAACAAACTCTTACACATTCACAGGGGTGTTTTAATTGCTAACTGACCATTAACCCAGTTTGCAGCAATATATCACTGCTCGAGTTTATGAAATTGTTCCTACTGTACGGTGATGAAAATATACCAAATTATGTTTCAAAATTATAACTGTGTGTGTGATTTTGATTTTTACATACCTTGAATAATTTTTCAGTCATACTGCTATGATGTCTGCAGTGTGGCAGTTTATAGTGATGTCTAGCACTGAGGCATAATGCCACAGACATCTAGCATGACATCCCACCCATTTACATTATCCTGACAGTAGGATGACCAGTCCATACACTAACCTCTTAATGCTGAACACCAATCTGGTATGACTTGGTCAGGGATCAAGGCCTCCACAACCTTTTGCATCTGCGGTGGATGCTCTTACCACTAGGCCACTGGAACGGTCAACACCAATATGTAAATAGTAATTTGTTGTTAACAAATATAATAGGTGAAGATCATTTCTAATTTCTTTCTTTTTTTCATTATAAAACCCCAGAAGTTAACAGCATTATTTTCTTTATAAAATCAGTCTGAAACTGTATGTGAACCTGTAATGGCAGACATCACTGCACCTGTGATAAACCACTTCATTACATTGTATTCTTAAAAAATTGGGCAAATAAATTCAGCAAAATATATAATTTAATTAAGACAAAGTCTAAATATTTTGTGTTAGAAGATTTAGCCTAAATATTTAATAATGTAGTCATAAATATGGAACAATACTATGTTGTGGAATTCGAAACAATGTTGTTAAGCTCAATGCTGTTTTCTGATGTAATTCATTTTCATGAAAAAACATAATATATATAGTGAAGCAAGAACTCTTTTAAGCAATGCATATCATTGCTATCAGTATTTAGGCAAATAATAAAACCATAAATATGCAGTCCTAATATTGGATGTTTGTAACAAATCTAAAAAGTGTGTAGCTAAATTAAGATGCAATCACATGGCACAACACATGTTCTTTGATGAGTTTTTTTGGAAAAAAGGATCCAGTTCAGTTACATATCAATTTTAATGCTTCAGTGTGTTGTCTATTGATAGGTACAGTAATGTTTAGCGGGAGCAATGAAATCAAGATGAAGAGTATGGACTGAAGTCATTTGCTCCAATGTACATTTTTTCTTCTTCAAAGTATGCTTGAAATCTTTCTGACTGCAATTTTACACAAAAAATTTAGAAAATAAAATTATTAAAAGGTACTTTATTATGCAAAAATACTGATATGGAATCACATGATTTTAATCTTGTTACTCCTATAAGATTAAATGAATTGCAATGTATAGTTTCTGCTGTGCTTTTTTTTAAATACATCATATGGCCAAATACACTGCATTTACCTCAATCTAAACATACATATAAGATAAGTATAGATGCAATGGGTATGAAAAGTTAGAAAAGGTCTTACATATTTTTGTTCAAATGCATGTTTTTAAAAGCTTTAAGAACATAACTAACAGTGGTCTGAAGATAACTGCTACTTGGAAATGAAACAGATGCAGGACTTTGACTCATGGTAGGCACTTCAAGAAAGACTTAGTCAAAGTCTATATGGGTCCATGGTAGGGATCATTTGTTACCATACAATCACTAGAATAATCTCTCTGTAACAATTTGATATCAATAGGTGTTACCTGCTTAAAAGGCCTAAATCATTTTAACTTAAAATGAGATTTCTGCTTTGTAACAATCTCTTCTGTAGGTGATGGTGGTATTGGAGCAAGTACATCAGATATTCACCTAGGATCATTTATGTCCAAAACAACTGGCTGGTTCATGCCAATTCTATCATCTAACCTCATTTTCAATATTTTCATAATTATTTCCAGAATATACATGTACTGTTGATCATCTTTCTTTGGGTTTGCAGACCATCTCTCTTTTTTGTTTAATGACCTTTGGTATCTGACAAGAAAATGCAAACATTTTCACTGACAATGTCATTTTATATTTTTTAATTCTCAGAAGTCCAAATAAAAACTGCATACAATTACATGTAACAAATCATTTTGCTACAGATGAAAATGTAAAAATAGCAAATCTGTATCTTACCCATATATCATAAAAATGTTTAGATTATTTACAGAGTTTTCTAATTACATTAGACTAATTCTAAGCAAAATTGGTTTATGAAATTTATTTTAAAAAATTTCTTCTGTAAAAGATTAAATTGTACCACAAACAGATGGTTTATCAACTTTCTGGTAAAGCATTAATATTTTAACAAATATGAATTATTACGTTAACAAACAAGAATAAAGTTTATTACCTTATTTTTCCATCTGTGTTTACAATCACATCTCTGTCAATATGATTATTATTGTCAAGAGTCCTAGCTCTGAAAGCTGATGGCTTATATGAATGTCTTTTGGAGGCATACAATAAAATCAAACTTCTGAAAATTCTCCAGTTCTGCTGTACTTCTGAAACAAAGTAAAATTACAAAATAAAAATATTGATTCAGATGCAGAGATCTATTTAAAATTTATAAATCCCCATAAATCTGTTTTGATGAAAATGCCAATGTACAGTAGCATTATATAGGCAGAGAATAATCAACTCATTCCACCCCTACAATTTTTTTTTCCTTGTCACCTGAAATGGGGGTAGGGAATGAATTTGTGGGCTAATTTTGAATACATCTGCTTCCAAGAATTTTTTGCTTCGATATATGCCTAGGTGTGCTAGAAACATCATTTGGCATCTGCATAAGGGTAAAAGTTGGGAGTATTTTCTTCTTCTGACCCATCATTTTCCTCCTGGCCACTTGTTACTTCCAATCCCCAATTTATCCTACTTTTGCAAATGTTCACCTGTCTCTGTATACCTCAGACCGGTGTGAATTAGATTGCAAGCAAAAAAGTAAAAAATCCGAAAACGAAATCTTGATTCCAACAATGGGCATGTGCGCAAAAATCGGGCAAAGCTTGACCACTCCCTCCCTGTACACATGCATACTTTTTTTTTTACATACACCCCATCTGCGTACATGTGATTGCTCTCCCCATTCTGTACAACAGCCTAAATTTAATCCACACAGAAAAGATCAAGGATTAATAATATTATGTATTTAATATAACAGATAGTCCACCAATCTTGAATGTCTGGCTGCATCAAAGAAATAAGCTGCATAACTTTAAAAACTTTGTCTACTGTCCATTAAAACTCAAACACCAACTGAACCCAGTCAAGCAGTTTACATATTAGACAAATTACTACTGAGGTATATGTGTACATACATTATCAGTAGACCACCCACCCCCATACACAAGCATATGCATTTGAGTAAACCCCATTTGCACTCTCCAAGTGTACTAAACGGACAAACCAGAACTATGGCCTTAGTGTGGTTTGTATTCATAATTACAATGTATTCATTTTTTTTCTGTGATAACCAGTATATCTTCATTATTTCAATTATGCATCGATACTATATTTAAGATAAATTGTAATTACACATTTTTTACTTTTTTGATAATACACAGAAAAGAAAGCTTTGTGGGAGCAACTTTCTGGTACATACACAAATACCATCTACAAATACCAATACAATACTATACATTACTTTTAGTTTAGTTACATATATCATGCATGTATGTATCATAATGTTTTTTTTTTAGTATACGTAACACAAATATTCCCCTTTTATGTATTATTATTTTGTTAGTATACTTTCTCAAATGGGTTGATAAAACTTTTAGACTTTTCCATTATAACACTTTCCTTCTTCTTAAGTTTCTCAACTTCAGACAAGACTGAATCCCTTAAAATAAAATTTTGAAATGTGTAAATACTAATGTTGAACTTGGGAATCTTTAGTTTTGTATCAAAAGAAAGCATTATCGTTTATCATGGTTATTATGATGGGAATGATAATGCTTAAAGAAATAATAATAATAATAACTTATTTAAAGGGGTGACTAATTTAGTCAATAACTATTATCCCTTGAGGCCCTTTAACTAAAATACAAACAGCATGATGAGGAACATATCAATAACATAAAAAAGACATGCCAACAAACAATTTACAACAAAAATATTATTCTAAATAAAACAAACCATATTTTAACAAAATGTACAATCTTTACCAACTGCAAAATATGAAACTAATATAGAATGATACATTTCCAGGTAATACATAAATTCCTTAGATGTGCATCAACCAAAATATTTGTAAACAAGTAAATATACATAAAATTTAATAAAATGTAGGAATACTTACACAGATGCCATATCTGATTCTGATGTGGTTATATCAGATAGAGCAGGAATTTGTATCCTATGAATTGTTGGCCCAGGTGTAGAAGTTGTGGCCATGTCTTTTGTGACATTTCTCTCTCTTTCTGATGTCTTCCTTGCACTGCCATTCAATTCATAACTAATATAGCAAGGAAAAATAAATGTTTCATTAGACACAATAATTTGATATACTTTACAAATAATAGTATTTATAAAAGATACTTAACTGTATTGCATTACTTTACTTCACAGCCATTACCATTTACATTATATATAATTTTCATTATAAAAAAACAGTAGTGACTGCTTGCCTCTAAATAAAGTCTTATGGTTGTGTGCGAAATGAAGATGATCATTAATTCCCCTTGGTAGCCTCAAAAATGGTAGCGGTATCTGTCCTTTTGTACATGCGGGTTTCAGCGATATTGTTGCAGGGCTGTGACATTTTATTTCAAGCTAAATGGAATAAATGCCAGTTTATACAAAATATGTTATTTTAAAAGTTTTGAGAAAGAGTTAACAATACAGAAATAAAATAGCGGTTTAAAACTTGACTGTTCATTGCAAAATTGCAACTCACCTATCCAGCAAGAATTTGGCAACCTCTCGATTAGTTTTCAGGCTCAAAGTGGACTTCTTTTTATTGCATCGTTCATGCTGGTCACCAATACATATGCGTGTGCTGCCATAATTTGCCCAGAGAGCATTTTCCCCCCCCTCCTTTCAGAATCTGTAAGTTTTGGCTTTCAGACTATATTAATAGTCTCGTACGCCATTATTTTTGCAAACACGTGTTTGCGCATGGCTAAAATTCTTAATCTTTGGAAGAGGTCAGCTTAGAGGCTACATGAATATAAGTGTGGCAAATAGTTAATTTTCGTCTGCCAGACAATAATGAAAAATCACGTATTTTATCATAAAATTTCCGATACTAGCCTGATTTCGGCCTCAGTAACAGCCAGAATCATAATTTTTCAACTAAATAAGTAATCACAAACTGAAAAAAGAAATATATAATATCATTCGTTTTTACTTAGGTTGTATGCCTTTAATATAATGCAAGTTCATGTAACAATACCAGAACATGTTAACATTACAACATATCATTAGGTGTAGAAGGTTTGTTGATTTGATTATGAGTGAAATGTTTATTATTGCAAGATTTTTAGCTATCAAGAAAGTAATAACAGGGTTCATAATAGCAGCAAAGCATAAAATTTAAGGCTAAGTGCATTAAGGTTAATTATTTATTTGTTAATTTGAAGCTTCTTAAGGGCATTATGGCAATTAAAACTAATTTGTTAATTTGATGTTTCTTAAGAACAATAAGGCAATTAAAAACTAATTTGTTAATTTGATGTTTTTTTAGGGCATTATGACAATTAAAACTAATTAGCAAACTTGAAGTTTCTTAAGGGCATTAAGACAATTAAAACTAAATTGTTAATTTGATGTTTTTTATGGGCAATATGACAATTTTTAAGGTCCCCTTACATGCACAAAACTTACTAAACTCATCAGAAGAAGTAAGACTTCATGAATGAAAAACATAATATGGCTCAAATAGAAGCTGCTGATGCTCAAAAATTGGATTTGGAAACATTTTGGACTTGCCATTGTCAGGGGTAGTGTGAAAACTAAAGCATCCTCTTTAGTAGAAGCTATCATTGAACAATACCAAATGTACTATTCCAAATAATGCTTCACACTTGAAACCAATGTTATGTACATTTATTTATATTTGCAAAACAGAAATCTATCATAACACCCGTAATATACTTTTTTTAAAAAAAAAACAATCCAAGGCTGATTTTTAATGCTTTTTAAGGCTAACATTATGGAAGGTTAAATTTGTAGGATAATTTAATTGCTTTTCTTCTGGCTCAAAGCTAAATTTTATGCTTTCTGATGTTTTTGAGGCTGGCTATGAACCGTGATAACATCTCAAAACAAAGCCCTTTGTTGCGAAACCGTGCAACGCTGCAAAACAATTCACATGATAATGATTGCAGTATTAAATGCCAGAAAAGACCTGTCATTATGCAATGTAAATGTTTCTTTTGTTGAAACACTCTGCTTTCATTTCTTGTAAATATGCAAATTATTTTAACACTGCTTACAATAGTGGTAAGAACTACAGGACTGGACATTACTAAAGCTTCCACATCTAAAAATCATGTGGATTTTAACACAACAGTATTCAGTTGATGTATTGAGAAGAAATTCCATGTATTCATACAAATTTTGTGGTAACCTGTTAACAAATTTATTAAATTTGTTTTAAACATCCTTTGGTTCTTTAATTTAATGTAGTACAATTAAACACCCTATATACTAGCATGCAAATCCAATTGCATGAACACTTATCTGCCATTGCAGGGGCCAATATGTATGAACTATGAATGTTGTACGTGTATATAGTGAATAATAGAAAAGGTTTCAGCTTTAAACTATCTCATCAAGTTTTTCTTGTTGTAGGTAGATTGACATAAACAGTCATTGTAAAAGTAGATGAGTATCTAATTGTGTGCATGCATACCTGAAGTGTATAGTATTCCATATTATGCTTAAAGATTCAAGTCCAGCCATAAGCAAGATGCCAACAGGGCATGGGCTGGAGTGATTTTTAAAGCAACACTGTATGATGTAATTTAAGTGATAAAACCAGGTCCTGGTCTGGATCTTGCCAGCAGTCTGTACTTTGTCAACCCTGTTATAGTTAATGTTATAATAGAGTTCACCAGTACATATTTCAGCTGTTTCCTGGGACATTTTGGAATGGTCTGATGGGCGATGATCCAGACAAGAGAACATCACAATTCTCCAGCACATAGGAAGGAGTCCTTCATTTTGGGTTAATTTCCTTGACTTGATGCTATATTTATTAGCAATAAGCAAGTTCATGTCTGTTATGTGAACCACATAATTTTATTATTTCATGCCTGTTATGTGAATAGCATCATTTCATAAATTCATGTCTGTTATGTGAATAGCATAACTGATTCCATAATTTCATGTCTGTAGTGTGAACAGAATAATTATATAATATCCGGTCTGTCACATGACTTGCATAATTCATTGTTTTGTGAACTGTATAATTTTGTGCATGTTATGTGAACAAAATAATTTCATCACTTCATGTATGCTATGTGAACAGCATTGTTTTCTAATGTCATGTCTGTTAAGTGAACAGCACAAATCCATCAATTCATGACTTATGTTAATAGCATCATTTCATAATTCCATGTCTGTTATGTGAATAGCATCATTTCATGTCTGTTATGTGGACAGCATAATTCCATAATTTCATTTATGTTATGTGACTAGCATTATTTTATACTTTCATGTATGTTATGAGAACAGAATAATTCCAAAATGTCTTGTCTGTTATGTGAATGGAATCATTTCATAATTTCATGTTTCTTATGTCAAAAGCAAAATTCAATAATTTCATATCTGTTATGTCAATATCGAAATTCCACAATAATGTGTATGTTATGTGATAAGCATCATTTCATGTTTGCTATGTGAATATCATAATTCCAAAATGTACTGCCTGTTATGTGAACATGATAATTCCATAATTTCAAGTCTGTTATGTGAATACCATCATTTCCTAATGTCATGTTTATTAAGTGAACAACACAATTCCATAATGTTAATTCTATTTTGTTAATAATATCATTTCATAATTTTATGTCTGTTATGTGAATACCATCATTTCCTAATGTCATGTTTATTAAGTGAACAACACAATTCCATAATGTTAATTCTATTTTGCTAATAGTATCATTTCATAATTTTATGTCTGTTACATGAACAGAATCATTTCATCTGTTATGTGAATACCATCATTTCATGTGTGTTATGTAAATAGCATCATTTCATGTGTGTTATATAAATAGCATCATTTCATGTCTGTTATGTGTATAGCATCAGTTCATGTGTGTTATGTAAATAGCATCATTTCCTAATGTCATGTTTATTAAGTGAACAACACAATTCCATAATGTTAATTCTATTTTGCTAATAGTATCATTTCATAATTTTATGTCTGTTACATGAACAGAATCATTTCATCTGTTATGTGAATACCATCATTTCATGTGTGTTATGTGAATAGCATCATTTCATGTGTGTTATGTAAATAGCATCATTTCATGTGTGTTATGTAAATAGCATCATTTCATGTCTGTTATGTGAATAGCATCATTTCATGTGTGTTATGTGAATAGCATCATTTCATGTGTGTTATGTAAATAGCACCATTTCATACCTGTTATGTAAATAGCATCATTTCATGTTTGTTATGTAAATAGCACCATTTCATGCCTGGTATGTGAATAGCATCTTTTCATGTCTGTTATGTGAATAGCATCATTTCATGTGTGTTATGTAAATAGCATCAGTTCATGTATGTTATGTGAATAGCATCATTTCATGTGTATTATGTAAATAGCACCATTTCATACCTGTTATGTAAATAGCATCATTTCATGTTTGTCATGTAAATAGCACCATTTCATGCCTGGTATGTGAATAGCATCTTTTCATATCTGTTATGTGAATAGCATCATTTCATGTGTGTTATGTAAATAGCATCATTTCATGTCTGTTATGTGAATAGCATCATTTCATGTGTGTTATGTAAATAGCACCATTTCATGCCTGGTATGTGAATAGCATCTTTTCATGTCTGTTATGTGAATAGCATCATTTCATGTTTGTTATGTAAATAGCACCATTTCATACCTGTTATGTAAATAGCATCTTTTCATGTGTGTTATGTAAATAGCACCATTTCATGCCTGGTATGTGAATAGCATCTTTTCATGTCTGTTATGTGAATAGCATCATTTCATGTGTGTTATGTAAATAGCATCAGTTCATGTCTGTTATGTGAATAGCATCATTTCATGTGTGTTATGTAAATAGCACCATTTCATACCTGTTATGTAAATAGCATCATTTCATGTTTGTTATGTAAATAGCACCATTTCATGCCTGGTATGTGAATAGCATCATTTCATGTCTGTTATGTGAATAGCATCATTTCATGTGTGCTATGTAAATAGCACCATTTCATACCTGTTATGTAAATAGCATCTTTTCATGTCTGTTATGTGAATAGCATCATTTCATGTTTTTTATGTAAATAGCACTATTTCATGCCTGTTATGTAAATAGCATCAGTTCATGTCTGTTATGTAAATAGCATCAGTTCAAGTCTGTTATGTAAATAGCATCATTTCATGTTTGTTATGTAAATAGCACCATTTCATGCCTGGTATGTGAATAGCATCTTTTCATGTCTGTTATGTGAATAGCATCATTTCATGTGTGTTATGTAAATAGCACCATTTCATACCTGTTATGTAAATAGCACCATTTCATGCCTGGTATGTGAATAACATCTTTTCATGTCTGTTATGTGAATAGCATCATTTCATGTGTGTTATGTAAATAGCACCATTTCATACCTGTTATGTAAATAGCATCTTTTCATGTCTGTTATGTGAATAGCATCATTTCATGTTTGTTATGTAAATAGCATCATTTCATGCCTGGTATATGAATAGCATCTTTTCATGTCTGTTATGTGAATAGCACCATTTCATGTCTGGTATGTGAACAGCATAATTCCATAATTTCATGACTTATGTGAATACATGTAGCATCATTTCATTATTTCCGGCATGTTATGTGAATAGCACCATTTCATGCCTGGTATGTGAATAGCATCATTTCATGTTTGTTATGTAAATAGCACCATTTCATGCCTGGTATGTGAATAGCATCATTTCATGTTTGTTATGTAAATAGCATCAGTTCATAATTTCATGTATGTTATGAATCATAATTCCATCACTTCATGACTTATGCAAACAGCAGCATCATTTCATGTTTATTATGTGAACAGCATAATTCCATACTTTCATGTCTGTTTTGAGAATAGTATGATTTCACAACTTCATGTCTGTTTTGTTAATAGCATCATTTCATAATTTCATCTATGTTATGTGAATGGTATCATCAGGGCCGGTGCAAGGCATTTTGGTGCCCTAGGCGAGATCAGATATCTGGCGCCCCCTTCCACTCACACCCTCCCTCACCCACCCAACATGAAACCCTTAGCCCAGCGCCCTAGGCATTTGCCTTGTTCGCCTAGCGGAAGCACTGGCCCTGGGTATTATTTCGTTATCTAATGCATGTTATGTGAACTGCATAGTTCCATCATTTCATGACTTATGTGAATAGCATCATTTCATAAGTTCATGTCGGTTATGTGAACAGCATACTATCTTGTAGTGTTTACACTTGCCTGAAAACAAATCACTTTATAATTGTGACCTTTCAACTTCTTTACAGCTTCTTTTCTTGAACCACAGATAAGTAAAAATTAATCTTCAGGACATATAAAAAATTTCACCCACTCACCCCAATTAAATAAAATGAATCTGATTTGCTTTTTAAATGTTGAAATATATATATATATATATATATATATATATATATATATATATATATATATATATATATATATATATATATATATATATATCCAGCAATATGACTGCTTTATAAATCATATACAAATTGGTTGTAAAAATAGGAAAATTAGCAACAATAAATATTAGCATTAAAGAATCAATATTTAATGTTGTGTTATGTATATCTGATTTGATATTTATATTATTTGTTTTAATTTAATTGTTTGTTTTAAATTCTTTTTTTAATTTCATTATATGTTATTGTAAAGTAAATGTTTTCACTAGAGATGATGCTTTTTTTTTTTTTTAGAAAATCGGTTGACCTGAATTATTTTCTGGAAAACAAATAATGTTGTCCTAGATCCTGACCTTGATTCAGAGTTAGTGGAAACCATGTAACCAGGTTTTAATTTAACTTTAAAATGATTGGATGTTGTTTAGGTTAAGATGGGACTAGTGAATTAATAAGAAAACAACAATTTATTCTTAAAGTAAAATGATTGGTTCTCATCAGGGTCATCTTAGGAGTATGTGGTATAAATGATCACAAATTCCTCCCACCTTCTAGATTGTGCAATTTGGAGATTTTAAAAATTCAATTTTTAATTTAAATCAAATTTAAAAAGTAGGAATAGTATAACAAAAAACAATTTTGTAAAAGAATAGGGAAAAATTGGGAGTCTAACAAAAAAACTATGAAAAAATATGGAAAACTGACCACTAGAAAGACAAAGTTCATATCCTCTTGAGAAGCAAATGGACCAAGCTGCTTGTATTATCGATCTATCCAACATATTTGTATACCTATCTGTTTCATTTTTGGTAACGATGTTCTATGTTTATGAATCGTTCAACCCTGTGTGTGTTTTTACCACTTTATGGTGTCTACAGCATAAAATAAAGGTATGGGCTGTTCCATGTAAAAATACATGGTACCCAGGGAAGGTGGTTAAAAACAAATATATGCCAGGGTACTTCTGATCTCACAGAGTTCATATTAAAATGATAAAAAATTTCTAAATTGCATCTATGGGTGAGAACAGCCTTCACCGGCATCTGGAAATGTCAAGTTCATTTGCATTAAATACACATGTAACAGGCATCTAGAAATGTCAAGCTCATTTGCATTAAATACACATGTAACAGGCATCTAGAAATGTCAAGCTCATTTGCATTAAATACACATGTAACAGGCATCTAGAAATGTCAAGCTCATTTGCATTAAATACACATGTAACAGGCATCTAGAAATGTCAAGCTCATTTGCATTAAATACACATGTAACAGGCATCTAGAAATGTCAAGCTCATTTGCATTAAATACACATGTAACAGGCATCTAGAAATGTCAAGCTCATTTGCATTAAATACAGGTCACAGGTATCTGGAAATGTCAAGCTCATTTGCATTAAATAAAGGTGACAGGTATCTGGACAGGTCAAGCTCATTTACATAAAATACACGTAACAGGTATCTGGAAATGTCAAGCTCAGTTGCATTAAATACACACGAAGAACACAACATTCAAATGATTTTATTAGACCCATCAACTTTTAATTATAAATTTTTTCGTTGTAATTGAAAATTCTGACTGTTTTGCAATGTAATTCATGAAATGAAACAACTTTTACAATTGTTACAAATACTTAGTTTTAAAACAATCAAATTTAAAATGTTTTGATGTACTCACTGTTCCTACAAACTGTAATGTCTCCCAAGAAATACTGTCAAACTTGTATCCCTCAGTTAGCAAAATCAAAATGTATTGTCCTTCAAAACAGTACCATGGCAGTGATTCATTCTCTTTTGTAGGCATCCCCTGAACCTGTCAAAATTAAAGATTCATTGTTGTAAAATTAAAAAATTACAAAGTTTTTTATATCATAAATTTTGTTCTTATTTTCTCGCATATTTATCGGCAGCAAGCTGTATTTAATATCTCCTTTAAAGCGAAATTTACAACATCAATAATAAACAACTGTTTCAATATAATAACTCTTCATTTTTCAGAGAAAAGTGTGACAAATAGCATCAATAACAGAACATAATAACATTTTCTTAATTACGGCTGTTCCATTAAAACATACATGTTTAATTAAAGGCATACAACCTAAGTAAAAACGAATGAAATTATATATTTATTTTTTTCAGTTCACGATTACTTAATTAGATGAATAATTATGATTCAGGCTGTTTCTGAGGCCAAAATCAGGCTAGTATCGGAAATTTTGTGATAAAAAACACGATTCTGAATTATTGTCTGCAGACAAAAATTCGCTGTTTGCCACGCCTATATTCATGTAACCTCTTATTTGACCTCTCCCGGAGAGTAAGAATTTTAGCCATGCGCAAACACGTGTTTACAAAACTAATGGCGGATGATATTAGATCCAAAGCTTGTAGAAAGAGCAAACTTACAGATTCTGAAGGAAAAAAGAAAAAAAAAAATCTCTGGGCAAATTATGGCAGCACACACATTTATATTGATGACCTGCATGAGCGATGGAATGAACTGAAGTCCACTTTGAGCCTGAAAACTAATCCAGAAGTCGCCAAATTCTTGCTGGATAGGCAAGTCTCAATTTTGTAATGAACAGCAAAGTTTTGACATCGCCATTTTATTTCTGTATAGTTAATTCTTCATTAAATGTCTTAAATTAACATATTTTATATAAACTGTGGTTATTTCATTTATCTTTTAATAAAATGTCAACCCTGCAACAATATCGCTGGACACGCGTGTAAACAATGACATGTACTGCTGCTGTTTTTGAGGCTACCAAAGGGGAATAAGGATCGTCATTTTCGCAGCAAACATAAAACTTTATTATGAGGCAAGCAGTCACTACTAGTTTACCGTATTTTGTTGTATATAACGCGCACTTTTTTAACCTAATTTTCTTATCTTAAGTTGGGGGTGCGCGTTGTATACAAGAACTAAAAAAAAAAAGATTTTTTCCAGGTCGATCTGAAGAGGATGAAGGCACTCACTACTTGTGAAATATTAAATCCATTGTACATTGCATTGTAACTAAAATGTTTACCGGTACTAGCCGTATTAAAGAAATAAATAATGCTTACAAATAGTCTTGTTCTTTGATTGCTTATGTTAATAAACTGGTTTCATTTCACGTCACTGTGTGAAGTTTTGTTCTGTGCCACGGCCGGAAATACATGTACATAACGACTTGC
The DNA here is from genome assembly GCA_030141615.1 of Unio pictorum. NCBI lineage: Eukaryota > Metazoa > Mollusca > Bivalvia > Unionida > Unionidae > Unio > Unio pictorum. Next base: position 7,559,397 of record JARLTB010000023.1, on the reverse strand, counting down.
CTTTGTTCAAAAGCTGTGCAAAGTGCCGCATTGGAGCGGAACAAATACCACTGTGTGGATTACCGTACTTGTTTCGTAAATGTTCAGTACCGTATTCCATAACTGTTGATCTAATCGAATTTTTCTTCATTTATTATTGGTCGAATTGAAATATAATATGTGTAGACTTCAACTAGTGTTAATGTTCTCATCAGAGCATCTGTTGTGGACATATATATTTTTGCGACAACGGGTTCTTTCTTACGAGAACACTGATACGTTGTGGAACAAAATAATCAATGTATGAAGTCGGGAAACATTTTTTTTCCTCTTTGGAAAATAAGCTTGTTACTTAGTTTTATTTCTCATCTTAAATCATAGTATTTGAGATATCTTTGCGATTATACAGTGATCAATGGCTTCAATGCTTCATCGACTCGGTGTGGTCTTTTCACGGTAACCGGCGCCAGGTAAGCTTTGATGCGCTCAACATAGTTACAATGCTTTGTCTCGGTGAGCAGTATTTAATTGATTCAGGACATACAGCGACTTTTCGAAAGTAATGACGACAAAGTGGAATTTGAGGGATAGACGAACATTTAAAGGGCCCTTTTAAGGGCCAACAATAAAATCGGAAAGATACAATATCAATATTGCCACTTTTTCATTCACTATCTAAAATGACCAACTGTTGTTGCACTATGAAAACGGAGCGAAATAGTGGTAGTCAAAATTTTAAAATGCATTATATCACATGCGCGTTATATGGCAGAACTACGTTTTTTTCCACTTATTTTGGGTCGAAAATCGGGGTGCGCGTTATACATCGGTGCGCATTATACACACCAAAATACGGTATATATCATCATGATCATTGGCGCCTTAGTCTCGGGAGACCATGCGGATAGCGCCCTTGGGGTGTCGACTGTCTCTGGGTTGTTGGCATCATCTGTTGTGGTTGTGGAGACCTATTCGTGAGTGACAGTCCCTCTTGCAGTTTGTGTAGACATGCTGGGATGCACGAGTTGCTGTGGTTGCTGTCATGTGGCCCTTTCTGACACGTTTCTCTGCTGCCAACTGACCGCTCCTCGTATCAGCAACTAAGATACCTTTATTTACTGTCAGTCTCCAGGTGCCTCGGTCCTCCGCCAGCACTTCCCAGCCATCAGGTGCGATGTCACATGCCTTCAGGTCCCTCTTGCATGCATCCTTGAAATGGAGTGAGGGGCGGCTGACTCTTCTTGTGCCAGTGGCCAGCTGTCCATATAGGATGTCCTTTGGCAGCCTCCCATCCTCCATGTGTCAGATGTGTCCCAGCCATCGAAGGCGACGTTTGCTCAGAAGGGAGAACATGCTGTGGGTGTTTGCACGCTGCAGGATTTTGCTGTTTGGGACACGGTCTTGCCAGCAGATTTTCAAGATGCGTTTAAGGCACCGTATATGGAAGGAGTTGAGCCGACGCTCTTGCCTCATGTAGGTATTCCAGGTCTCACTTCCATAGAGAAGGGTGCTGAGAATGCAGGCTTGGTAAACTTTGACTTTGGTTTGCACTGTCAGCGCGTTGTTTTCCCACACCCTCTTGGTCAGTCGTGACATGATGGTATTTGCCTTTCCAAGCCTGCTGTCCAGCTCCTTATCGAGTGAGAGAGTGTTGCTGATGGTTGACCCCAGGTAGGTAAAGTTGTTGACTGCTTCCAAGGTGACACCGTTGATTTTGATTGTAGGGGCAATGGTGGTATCTTGCACGCTGACCTTTGTTTTTTCCAGGCTGATGGTGAGTCCAAACTGCATGCAGGCATCAGCAAAACGGTCTGCCAGTCTCTGAAGAGCTTCCTCAGTGTGTGCCACAAGAGCAGCGTCATCTGCAAAAAGCATCTCCCTGATGAGCACAGCCCTCACTTTCGTCTTTGAGCGCAGTCGTGCCAGGCTGAACAGCCTCCCATCGGACCTGGTATGTATATATATGCCATCAGTGGACAAGTCAAAGGCGTAGGACAGAAGCAAGGAGAAGAAGATCCCGAATAGGGTTGGTGCCAGAATGCAGCCCTGCTTCACACCGTTGTTAACTGGGAAGGAGGTTGAGGAAGATCCATCATACAGGACTGTTCCCTTCATATCTGCATGGAAAGAGATTATCATGCTGCAGAGTTTTGAAGGGCAACCGATCTTACTGAGAATTTCAAAAAGGCCCTTTCTGCTGACTAAGTCAAAGGCCTTGGTGAGGTCGATGAACATCATGTAGAGTGGTTGACCTTGCTCTCTGTTCTTCTCTTGGAGTTGTCGTAAAGAGAAGATCATGTCTGTTGTCGACCTGCCTGCTCTGAAGCCGCACTGGGATTCTGGGTACACACGTTCTGCCAGCAACTGCAACCTGTTTAGTATGATGCGGGCATACACTTTACCAACGATGCTCAGAAGCGAGATCCCTTTGTAATTATTGCAGTCACTGCGGTCGCCCTTGTTTTTATAAAGGTTCATAATCGTGGCATCACGAATGTCTTGGGGGACTGCTCCTTCTTCCCAGCAGAGGCAAAGTAGTTCGTGCAATGGTTGGAGAAGTGTTGGTTTCCCACATTTGATAGCTTCGGGCAGGATGCTGTCACTACCTGGTGCTTTGTCATTTGGGAGGGAGTCAATTGCTTTGCTGAGCTCTTCTAAGGTTGGCACTTCGTCGAGCTCCTCCATGATGGGAAGATTCTTTATGCTGCTGAGGGCTGCTTCAGTGACTACTGTTTCATGGGAGTATAGCTCTGAGTAGTGCTCCACCCATCTGGCCATCTTTTGCCCACGGTCTGTGATCTTCTCTCCCATCATGGATTTCAGGGGAGCGACCCCTTTCACTGTAGGGCCTAGAGCCTTCTTGATGCCACTGTACATACCTTTTATGTTTCCGGTTTCGGCACTGCGCTGGATTCCTTCACACAGTTGTTGCCAGTACTCGTTCGCGCACTGTCTAGCGATGCGTTGGGTGTTGCTTCGAGCATGTTTAAGAGCAGCACGCGTCCGTTCATTGGGGCATTTTTTGTACGCTATAAAGGCTTTTCGTTTCTCCTTGATTAGTGGTTCCATCCTTGTTAGGTGTGCGTTGAACCAGTCCTGACTGGGTCGTTCCTTTTTGCCAAATGTGGACATGGCTGTTTTGTAGATGGTACCCTTCATGGCGTTCCACTTGGCTGTGGCGTCGTGCTCTGGCTGGTCCTGGAGAGCCTTGTCCAGGGCGGACACATACTCCTGTACCTTGGAAGGAACCGACATCCGTGCAGTGTTTATGCGTGGGTGTCCTTTTGGTTTTGAACGATATAGTGTCTTTGGCTGTAGTCTCACCCTGCTGCTCATGATGGCAAGGTCGGAGTAGCAGTCTGCACTGTGGTGCACTGTGGTAGGTTCTGGTGGAGAGGACGCTGTTAAGGGCAGAGCGCCTGGTGATGACCAAGTCAAGTTGGTGCCAGTGATGGGACCTGGGGTGTTTCCATGACACTTTGTGTTGTGGCTTACCCTTGAAAAAAGTGTTTGTTATGCAAAGGCCATGGTAGGTGCACAGCTCCAGCAGTCTCTGACCATTTTCATTGGTCTTTCCAGTACCATGATATCCGAGGCAGGTAGGCCATGATTCGTGATCCTCACCTACTCTGGCATTGAAGTCGCCGAGGAGAAAAAGTGATTCCTGTTTGGGGCATCTTTTAACCTGTTCATCCAGCTGCCCATAGAACTGATCTTTGGTGTCTTCTGAAGACGAGAGGGTGGGGGCGTAGACACTAATGATGCTGACAGGACCTGCAGTAGTAGTGAGGCAGATGGACAAGAGATGCTCAGTGCCCCCTGTGGGAGGTTCAACCGACATCCGTGCAGTGTTTATGCGTGGGTGTCCTTTTGGTTTTGAACGATAGTCCAGAAGATTGTTTTTTTATGGTGAAGCCCACTCCGTGCTGACGGGACTCCTCAGGTTTGCGACCCTTCCAGAAGAAAGTGTAGTTTTCCTCTCTGAGGGAGCCATTAGAGGCCAGTCTAGTTTCCTGGAGGGCAGCTATGCTGATATTTAGCTTGGTGAGTTCTCTATCGATTATGGCTGTTTTCCTGGTGTCATCCACTTCTCTGAGGAAATCGGAGATGCCTGTACACATAGTGCGCACATTCCAGCTTGCAAATTGAAGAGCTGGAGTCTTCTTTATTCGTTTCTTTTTATTTTTGTCTGGTGTGGAATTTTCGTCTGCTTGTCATGTTAAGCAACACACTAAGCTCCAGACACCCACTGGAGCAGGCAGACGATGGCGGGTCAACACCTTATTGACCGGGGGCTGCCCGGCTTGAGGCGGGCGGTAGTTCGCCAGTGGGACACGATGATCCCTCCCACCGTCAAAGCTGACCTGTGGCGCCCCTTCCCTACGCCAATCGGGTGGGACTTATAACCCGTAAACTGTCAGCTTCTGTGTTGTTTCCTCACTTAGTAGTGAGACTGGAGTGACCTCTCCAGGATGCAAGCCTTGGCATGGAATATGGAGATCCTGGGTTGCCCAGGCTTCAGGATCCCCCTCTCGTCCTTGCTGGTTGGGTCCAAAGGAATGCTGAGCATGACATCTGGCACCAGTTTGGATGCAGGAGCTGCCGGAAGGAAGTCGTAGTCGACATCCAGCCGCCTTGGGGGCTCCACTCCGGATTTTCTGTCTGGGTTTACTCCCGTAGCCTTTCCTTCTCTCGAAGATATCCACAAGGCAGTGGAACCAATGGTTTTTCAATCAGAGTTTTCTTCTCCTAGAAAAATTGCCTTGACCAGGCTAACGAGCTTCATCTACCCGGGTTTGGAGTCAGAGTTTCCCTTCTCTTCGACTGGCTGCCTGCCAAGGCTAATGAGCCCAGTCTGCCCTCCCAGTTATATCGCCGAGCACTCAGTCGCGCCACACAAAAGGCTCTGTGAAAACAAGGGGCCCCAAGTGAAGGTGCTGTTGTGGACACAATAGTGTAGGAGAGGCTATATGCAAGTAACCTCCTGTCCATCAGAGCAAGACAGTGGTCCTGCAGCGATCACTACACCTGGAAAGGAGAGGCTATGAGAGACGCTTCACTTCCCTTGGGCAAGCAGGACGTCAGGCCCAGACCTTGCACCCCCCAAATATATATATATATATATATATATATATATATATATATATAATGGTGATGACTGTAAAGGAAAGTAATGCAATATTTTATGCATAGCCTTACTATTAAAAAGTATATATAATTATTGTGTCTAATGAAACATTTATTTTTTTCTGGGTAAATTAGTTATGAATTGATCGGCAGTGCCAGGAAAAGATCAGAAACAGTGAAGAATGTCATAGAAGACATGGCCACAACTTCTACACCTGGGTCAACTATTCATAGGATAAAAATTCCTGCTGTGTCTGATATAACCACATCAGAATCAGATATGGCACCTGTGTAAGTATTACATTTTATTAAATTTTATGTGTATTTACTTGTTTAAAAATGTTTTGGTAGATGCATATCTAAGGAATGTATTTATTACCTGGAAATGTGTCATTATGTATTAGTGAAATATTTAGCAGTTGGTAAAGATTGTACATTTTAAATAAAATATTGTTTGTTTTATTTAGAATAGAATTTTTGTTGTAAATTATTTGCTTGATTTATGTCCAATGCAGTTTTTATTTTAGTTAAAGGGCCTTGAAGGAGAATAGTCCTGCACTAAATGAGTCACCATCAGTAAATAAATTATGATTAATATTATTATTATTTTGTTGTTGAAGCATTATATCTCATTCCCATCATAAAAACCATGATAAATGATAATGCTTTGTTCAGGTTGAATGATTAAAAAAAAACTAAAGATTTCCAAGTTCAACATTAGTATTTACAAATTTAAAATTGTTATTTTTAGTGCTTCAACCTTGTCTGGAGTTGAACTACTTAAGGAGAAGAAAAGTGTTATGATGGAAAAGTCTAAAAGTTTTATCAACCCATTTGAGTAAGTATACTAATAACAATAATTGTGATACTTAAAAGGAGAGTATTTGTGTAAGCATACTAAAAAAAAAACCATTATGATACATGCATATAGAACTAAACTAAAAGTAATGGAATTTTATATATACATGTGGATGGTATTTGTGTATGAACCAGAAATGCTCCAACAAAAGCTTTCTTTTATGTGTATGAACATACAAGTTAAAAATGTGTAATTACAATATATCTAAAATATATTATAGATGCATAATTGAAATAATGAATATATACTGGCTGTCATAGAAAGAAAATGAATATATTGTATTATAAATACAAACCACACTAAGGACAGAGTTAGGGTTTGTCCATTTAGTATATACACAAAGAGGGGGGAAGTGGGGCTTACCCAAATGCATATGCTTGTGTATGGGGGTGGGTGGTCTATTGATAATGTATGTACACATATACCTCGATAATAACTTGTCTAATATGTAACCTGCTTGACTGGGTTCAGTTGGTGTTTGAATTGTAGTGGATACTAGACAAACTTTTTAAAATGATGCAGCTTATTTCTTTGATGCAGCCAGACATTCAACATTGGTGGACTATCTGTTTTATTAAACACATAATTTTATTAATCCTTGATCTTTTCTGTGTGGACTAAATATAGGCTGTTCTATAGAATGGGGATGGTTGCAGCAAACGCATGTACGCAGATGGGGTGTGTGTAATAAAAAAAAAAAGTATGCATGTGTACTGGGAGAGAGGGTCATGTTTTGCCAGATTTTTGCGTACATACTAAATGGATGGCCTCTTAAGAATTTTGTTTTCACTTACCTGTTCAACAGAGCTCAAAACTGACAGACTAAAAATTATATTTTTCTGACTTCTGTATCATATTTTTTCTTTTGAAAGTAACAACTTTACTTTCCCAAATTCTGATATGCTTTCCCACAAACACAAAAAGTTATGAAAATGTCCTGCCAACCTACCAAAATTAGAATGCTTGGTATGAGAGAGAGGGTAATTAATATATGTAACATGATCCTACGCTATTGTTTTACTTTCTTCTAGTCTTACAATGGAAGTTTCTGAGAGTAACTTTGAAGCTGATGACCATATGTCAGATGAAGACTATGAGCCAAGTTTAAATCTTTCATTAAGGTAATGAAAATTATATCTTTTCAATAAAGAATTTTCATGTGATTAGAAAGTTAGCATGTATGTAACTGTGTAATAGATAGTGAATAGATAATAAAGCTACTATCATACTGCCCGTTAATATCATTGGATGTTTTTCATCAAAATCTGATGTATGTGAAAACCAACAAATATAGATTTGTATTCTAAATTTTTATAAGATATAACCTTCTCTTCTTAAAGCATTTTATTAAATTTCATAAATATTATTTTTTTTATCTTTTAAGACCAGACAGTAACATTTGTTTGGAAGACGCTAAAGAAGAAGATGACACAAATGATGAGGATGATGGTAGTGATCAACCAGAAATAGAAGAACCTGATATTTGGCGTATCCGTACTGTTGACGATACCTTTAACTTTGTTGGTGACAGTCCATTTTTAGATTATTACAGTGCACTTCTAAGTCTTGCAAAAACAAATGTGCCGCTTACTTGCAAATCCAAGGGATGTGGGACAGAAATATCAGTATGCAGACAAGTTGTTGGATCAGCATTATATTTAACATGGGTAAGATTGCAGCTAAATTACATTCCAGTGTAATATGAATTCTTAAGCATTATATTTAAAATGGGTAAGATTACAGCTAAATTACATTCTAGTGTAATATGAATTCTTAAGCATTATATTTAAAATGGATAAGATTGCAGATAAGTTATATTCCTTTGTAATATGAATTCTTAAGCATTATTTATATTGCAATTATCAAAAGATTTATAAATATTATTTTTGCATTAACAAAGATACATTTACTCCATTACCAGCAAAACTGTCAGACATGCTCTTTAAGGTATCAGAGTTTTGCAAACTAAGATGTTGTTCAAGTTATGTTGCTCGACATGTTGTCACCATATCAGTCTAGATATAAACTAATGTTACTGAATTGTTTGACTTGTTTATGCATACTATACTGGTGGTCATACATGTATGTAAGCTGTAAATGTCAGTGGGTTCACATTAAGTAAATAGCAGAATAAACAAACATATATGTAGAAATCCCTATTTATTAAACAAAATTGTCACTCTAAATATAAAGCAGAACTCTTTATGGTATGTATAATAAATCAGATTTTATATTTATCTGTAGGTTTGTGAAAATGGACATTGTGCCAAGAAATGGTGTTCACAGCCTCTGCTGAATCGGCAACTACATGGTGGTGATTTACTTTTGGCATCTACCATACTATTGTCTGGCAGTAACTTTCAGAAGATGGTCATGTTTTCAAAATTTCTGAATCTACCTATTTTAAGTTCTACAACCTTTCATAAAATTCAAAGGACGTATTTAATTCCATCCATTGACCAATATTGGATTGACCATCAGGAACACGTTTTGCAATCATTACAGGGAAAGGAAGTTGTAATTCTTGGTAAGTCAAATTCTAGTTACAGGGTAATATATATATATATATATATATATAAACTTCAAAGTTATCTGAAGCCTAAATGTATATCTAAAATATACATGTCCTTTTAAATTCCAAATATCATGAAAACACCACTAACATTAATAAGAAAACATAGCAATTGCTGTTGTTTTTTTCATCATGCTCAGCACTTGGTTTTGATATAAATTGTAACCAGTATTATTCTTGGAAGATGAATGAAGATAAATCCAGGTGATCAATGTGCTTACCTTTATACATTATACAAAATATTTTTTATCTTATCAGATCTCAACATGTTGACTTGAAAGTTGTCAGTCAGCTTTTAAACATATTTGAAAATTAGGCACACAATGCTGGATTTCAGCATTTAGTCATTAATTTCATGCTACATCACAGCTCTGATCATGTAACAAGTTACTAAAAAATGTGGCAGTTGTTATTATAAGATCTCTATTATTATTAATGATTTCAAATGCTTATATGAAATTTCGAGCCAATAGCTACTGCTTTTTAGGGGATGGTAGAATGGACAGCCCTGGACATTCAGCCCAGTATTGCACATACACATTCATGGAAAATTCCAGAAAGAAAATTGTGTGCATCATAACAATGGACAAAAGAGTGACAGACAGAAAAAGCACAAACTTAGAAAAGGCATGCTTTGTAAAAGGGCTGAATTTCCTAAAGGAAAAGAAAATAAAAATTGTAGAATTCGTCACGGATTCACATTTACAGATAACTACTCTGATGAGTAAGTTGGCTTTTGCTTAATTACTCTGATTTTTCTTAATAAACAAGAAATATAAATTATGATAACTTTTTTAATATAAAAAATGTGATGTAAACATGCACTGAATGTTGACTAGAAATATACATAATAACTAATTTTGAAATTCAGTCTAATGCCATTTCATGAAAATAATGTGTATTCCTCTTTCATTATGTATATGATATTGGAGTGATAATGAACTGAAACTCTAGTGCATGCATACACTCACAGTGATCAATGGTGTGAGGTTTAAATTTGGAAGCTAACCACATTAAAACAAATCACAATAAGTTATATATATATATATATATATATATATATATATATATATATATATATATTACTCATAACAGGATATATATTGCATTGGTAAATATGGTATGGGGCCATCCATTTGGTACATACGCAAAAATCCAGCCAATCTTGACCCTTCCCCCTGTAAACGTGCATATTTTTCTTACCCACCCACCCTCCTGCATATGTACGTTTGACGCATACCCCGAATTCTATAGAACGGCCTATATTTAATGCACGTAAAAACGGATTAATAATAATGTGTTTAATAAAACAGATATTCCACTAACTTTGAATATCTGGCTGCATCTAAGAAATAAACTGAGTAACATTAAAAAGTTTGTCTAGTGTCTGCAAAAATTCAAACGCCGACTGAACCGAGTGGAACTGGTTACATATTATACAAATTATTATTGAAGTTTCACCCCTCATCATTTCCAATGCGTATGTACATTATCAGTAGCCCACCCCCATACGTTAATGTATGTATTTGTGTTACCACCTCCACCTACGTACTAAATGGATGGCCCTTACACTAACTTATTTAATTTTGTGATCATTGATTTGTGATGTTTGGTTAGTTCTGAAGCATTGAAGATAAAATCAGAAACTTTTTTTTCTAATGATAAGTGTATTTAAATTTGACAGTTTATAGTGATATTTTTTGGTACTTACAAGTGTATGCCACTGTCTTTCTTTTAATTCTCAGAAAAAGACTTTCCAGAAATCAAGCATTCACATGATGTATGGCATGGAGCAAAGAATTTAGGCAAGAAAATAATTAAAGTAAGTCACAAGACAATTTTAATATGAAATATGAAAAACTGTAGTAATTACCAGCAGATATAGAACTTGCACAAAAGTAATCTAATATTTAACATAAAAGTGAAGTTTTATATGTTTCAAAGATCAAATGTTTGAATGAGAACTAATAATTTGTGCTTTGATTTGTAGGCTGGTTAAGAGAAACAAAACCGAAAACTGTTGGAGTGGACCAAAGATGTTGTTAATCATTTTTGGCACTGTGCTCAAATTTCTGACACCAGGGAGGATTTTACTTAAGTACATATACAACACTCTTGCTGCTTTATAATGATGTAAGGATGATTTTTTTCAGTAAAATGTTTCATTCTTTTTTCTTTTTTGTGTACAACATTTAAAGCTTAAAATACACTGTATATATTGTCTCATATTTATAGGGTGTATGGAGGGGTATTTTGCACTTTGTTGTAAACGAACATGAATGGTTATTACCACATGGTCCAAGTGGAACAAATGAATGTAATCATGGACCTCTTCCCAGTGAAAGAAGTAAAGAATGGCTCAAAAAGGACAGTCCACCTCATGTTGCACTGCGCAGAATTGTTCTGGATAAAAGGCTCTTGAACCGGATTCCGTACTACCTTAACTTTCGGTAAGTGTGAAACAATGTTTTGATGTTTTACTGCTGTTATTTTAGCTGCAACAATCATTACTATAATATATTAGTTTCTAAACTTATGTGCTGCATTCTTTTTTATCTTGACTCATTCAACCCCAATCCCGCCCTAAGGCATGATGAGGCTACTTGCATTAAACCAGATTTATTTTACACCCACAATTTGCCCATTGTTGGAATCAGAGTTTGTGTCTGGATTTTTTTACTGTTTTGCTTGCAATCTAATTCAGACTGGTATGAGCTATACACAGACAGGAGAACCTTTGCAAAAGTAGGATAAATTGGGGATTGGTAGTAAAAAGTGGCCAGGAAAGGAAAATGATGGGTCAGAAAAAATCTTTTACCCTCCTGCAGATGCCAAACGATGTTTCTAGCACACCGAGGCATATATCTAAGCAAAAAAACTCTTGGAACCAGATGTATTTCAATATATTCAAAATAAGCCCCCAAATGTGTTACCCTACCCCCATTTCAGGTGAAAAGGTAAAAAAATTGTAGTGGTGGAATGAGTCTATATTTTTCTGTCTATATAATACTACTGTACATTTGAATTTTCATCAAAACAGATTTATTTATGGGGATTTATAAATTTAAAATAGTTTTCTGCATCTGAATCAATTGATTTATTTAGTCATCGTACTTTGTTTCAGAAGTACAGCAGAACTGCAGCATTTCCAGAATTTGATTTTATTGTATGCTTCCAAAAGGCATTCATATAAGCCGCCAGCTTTCAGAGCTAGAAATTTGTTGGCAGCTCTTGATCATAACAATCATGGTGACAGAGATGTGATTGTTAACAGAGATGGAACAACAAGGTAATAAACTTTATTCTTTTTTTTTTTTAATAATAATAATTCTTTTTTTGTTAAAATATGAATGCTTTACCAGAAAGTTTATAGCCATTTATGTGTGGTAATCTTTTACAGAAGAAACTTTTATAACTTAATTTCAAAAAAACAATTTTGGTTAGAATTAGTCTAATGTAATTATAAAATTCTGTAAATAATCTTAATATTTTTATGATATCTTGGTAAGATACAGGTTTGCTATATTCACATTTTCATCAGGAGCAAAATGATTTGTAACATATATTTGTATGCAGTATATATTTAACCTTTCGCGAATTTAGATAATATGAAATGACACTGTCAGTGAAATGTTTACATTTTCTTGTCAGATACCAAAGGTCATTCAACAAAAAAATGGGGAGATGGTCTGCAAACCCAAAAAAAGCTGATAAACAGTAACTGCATATTCCAGAAATAATTATGAAAATATTGAAAATGAGGTTAAATGATAGAGTTGGCATGAATCAGCCAGTTGTTTTGGAAAAGAATGATCCTAGAAGGATATCTGCTGTACCTGCTCCAATACCACCACCGCCTACAGAAGAGATTGTTACAAAACAAAAATCTCGTTTTAAGTTAAAATGATTTAGGCCTTTTAGTCATGTAACACCTATTGATATCAAATTGTTATGGAGAGACTATTCTTGTGATTATTTATTAAAAAATGATCCCAACCACAGACCCATATAGACTTTGACTAAGTATTTCTTGAAGTGCCTACCATGAGCCAAAGTCCAGCATCTGTTTCACTTCCAATTAGCAATTTATTTTCAGACCATTGTTGGTTATGTTCTTAAAGCTTTTAAAGACATAAAAATGATACTTTCTTACAAATGCATTTTAACAAAAAGGTGTAAGACCTTTTCTAACTTTTCATACCCATTGTATTTATACTTGTCTTATATGTATGTTTGGATTGAGGTAAATGCAGTGTATTTTGGCCATATGATTTAAAAACAAAGCACAGCAGAAACTATACATTGTAATTCATTTAATCTTATAGTAGTAACAAGATCAAAATCATGTAATTGCAAGTCGGTATTATTGCATTATAAAATACCCAAATTTTTAAGAATACAATCTAATAAATGGTATACCACATATGTGGCGATGTCTGCCATTACAGGTTCATGTATGGTTTCAAACTGATTTTATAAAGAAAATAATGCTGTTAAATTCTTCCTTTTTTTGAAAAGAAATACATTAGAAACTGCTCTTCACCAATTATTATTTATCAACAAATTATTATTTACATACTGGTGTTGACTGCTCCAGTGACAGTGAAAAGAGCATCCACTTCGGATGCAAAAGGTAGTGGAGGCCTTAATCCCTGGCTGAGTAATACCAAAGATATAAAAATGGTACTAACAGCTGCCTCACTTGGTGCGCAGCATTAAGAGGTTAGTATTAGGACTGGTCGGTCTGCTGTCAGGATAAGGTAACTGGGTGGGATGTCATGCTACATGACGCCTCAGTGCTAAACATCACTATTAACTGCCATACTGCAAACATAGCGATATAACTGAACATTTTGTTAAAAGAATGTTAAAAATCCAAATTACACACTGATGTTACAATTTTGAAACAGAATTTGGTATATTTTCATCAGAGTACCGTAGGCCCAATTACATGAAATTGAGCAGTGATATATTGCTGCAAACCGGGTTAATGGTCAGTTGGCAGTTAAATCATGCCTGTGAATATGCAAGAGTTTGTTTGTCTGTGTAGGCTAATTGGTATCAACACTGCATAAATACATTTTGCATTGTGTTACAACACTTCCAGAACTTAATGGCTACATCGAGGAAGGTTTAAACTACAAGCAGTCATTTTACGTCTCAAAAATTAGGATGAAGTCGTCTTCACCTTGCAAGCATGACTCTTGCATTCCGGAATTTTATATATATATATATATATATATATATATATATATATATAGCTACCCTAATTTTCAAAGAAATGCAGTAGGAAACACGCATGGGAGTGGGGGTTGGGCTTAATTTCAATATTTGTTTCTGTGTAGTATTTTGATTTGTCGATGTACTAAGGTTTGGCATTGAGTAAATCGTAATCACTCAAGTCAAAATCATAGAAATCAAACACAGGATAATAAAACATAAATGTAATTTCTATAAAACTCGCTAGTAGTTTGGACTGGGATGTCTGTAATCAATCTTTTATAGTAATGGTACACTAGTTTATCATATAAAAGTCATTTTTATGGAACAATGATCTTATCATAAATTGTGGTAAAATAACTCCATTGATGTAAACATGGAGATTGATGGACAAGTCACTTCTGGATACACTGACAACGAATGACTTCAGCTAATAGGTCCATCTTTATATTTAAAACAAACTTCTGAGAAATATTTAATATAGCAGTAATACTGTAGTTATAATGTGGAGAGAGAAAGAGTTTTCTGTGTATGCTATACTTATTCTCAGATGATATTGTTCAGTGTTTAATGCCTGGCTATACTCTTTAATTAAAGTTATGTCTGTACATGCAAAGTTGTACTTCTATAAGTTTAGTAAAAATTTCATAATATATAACAGTTTAACAGTGTATGCAGTTGTGTACATTCATCTGGGATTTCATATAAATGGCATTCTTACTTATGTGGTGAATGATCACATTTGAAAAAAATTAAAATTTGATGCTTTAATTGTTAAGTATATTTGATTTAGTAATCAGATGGCTGATGATGCACATATGTGATATAGCATTCAAGGTTGCTTTCGATGAACTAGTATTTTAGTCTTAAAAACTTTATTGAAGTTTCCAGAGCCATTTTGTTTGAATTGAAATTAATGAGCAGTATCTGGATGGAATAGTATCCTAGTGTTTGTAGTTTCTGTTGATATTTACAAACCAATCTGTATTCATGATACACTGAATAAGTTTTGCTTTCTGAACTCAATATGAATCTCATTTATCATTGGACTTAATATGTATATGCACGATTAAAATCGTGTTCACCCATGTACCGTATTTACCGCATATGTTGGGACACGAAAAAATAATAATTTTTTTTCGTGTCCCAGAACTTATGGTGAACTTTTTTTAAACCTAAATCATGTGTCCCAAGACTTAGGAAATGAAAAACATTATGTTCAATTTGGCCCCCCCCCCCCACATGTTACAATAAAATAGATAAATAAAATGCGTATTTGATAATAAAATGAAAGAAACAAGAAACTAACCTTGAACTGTTATCATTTATTCAAATTTTTGGTCGATATTAGCATTTTATTAAAGGAAAAATATATCCACAAACTCCGTATGAGTAGCGTGAATATTGAGAAACTAATCATGTTTAGTTGGTCCTCAAAGATTTGAATGTTATGAAAATGAAAATTGGATCCCGCAAAATCACATACGAATGAGATAGAGGAAGAAAGAGTGAGAATTATCAAACCCCATTGGTCGAAAGCAACTGACATTTACGCGTGATACGGTGTAAGGTACAAAATAACCAAAAGTGCATTATATCCAGGGTAACAATATGACAATATCTCGCAAACTAAAATCATTATTAGAAATACATTCACTGTGAGTACAAATGACAATCTTTTTGATTCCATGGGTTACAAAAATATTATTAAAGCAAGTTAATGCTGTGTATACTATTTACCGAATAACTTGAAACCAGTTTGTGTCAATTATGACTACAGACGGCTTATAAATGAAAGCCCAGGTGTTGAATAAACACACCTTGTAACAGCCATAAACTCATTGTTTGAACTAACTGACAGGATATCAAATACAAAGGTTAATTTATTGCAAAGCAAGCCGAGCCCAGAAGCAGACTTTGGATTCCTATTAGCGTGGAGATTTTTTTTTAAACTATGCATGTGTATACAAAGTCGGCCGACATGGGGAAGCCAAGGAAAATGACAACACCTCTCGTATTAAAACAAGCCAGATCTGATCCGAAAATCATTTAAAGTTTGTGGTACAGTCCTACCCGTTTATCTCGTTATCCTCGGGCCCGAGGAAATATTGTGGACATAGGCGGATGTCAAGATAAGTGTTTTGGGGGGGGGGGGCCTGAAAAAAAGATAAAATTTAAAATTCGTCAGCAAAGGGTGACCCGTCGTCAGTGAATAACATTTACACTTTGAAAAAAAAAATGGAAATTTTGAGTACATGAAGACAGAATCAGTGTGAAATACACTTGTATATTGACAAATTACATTTTGGTTACCTTTGTGTAATAAAATCCAAATGAAAATACTGCATTGATCACATCCTGATACGAAAAACGTTACGATATTCACCGTCGGCATTAGCACATGGCTGGGAAGTTGTAATTACCATGCTTCATGTACATGTACTTAAATTGGCCTCGATTTTGGTCAATCTGTTCCCATCTTATTAAGGCTAGGAAGGGGATGGGGTTATTCACAGGGAAGTGAAAAACTGTCAACAGTACATGTATTCTCCACAAATACTTTTGTATCTGATGTTATGACGAACATTAAAGCAACTGAACCAACCACTTGTTGCAGTGAAGTTCGCCACACTAATTGTTTTCGATAATGCTTCATATGAACCATTTTGATGCTTCCTCCACGTCTTCAAATGTAGCAGTCTTGCTTCTTCCTTTGGGGAGCGCAGTTACCTTCAACTTAAGTCTTTCTTTATAGACTCAGCAGCTTTCATCCTTCCTGAACGTGTTATTTGTAAGCGAAAAAATTTCACAGACCTCTTTGCGAGATGTTCATCCCTTATCTTCCTTAACAGCCAGATATTTAGTTTCCAGAAACTGTAAATTTAATTTGCGTATTACCCTGCTGTTGTTAGCCATCGTAAATGTAAATAAAGTTCAAAACGAAACTTTCACAGCAACAAAAAAAACTTGTTTTAATCACCGATCACTTTCAAACGTCTCGGAAACGCATAATCCATATTTTCATGCAATTTTTATAAATTGGATTCAGAAAATCACGTATACAGGAATCCTCTGTACGCATCAATTTCATGGACAGCAAATTTAAAGGCTTGCTAGTCCTGCTTCGACCACCTGTCGATTGGGAAATTGTGTTCATCAATTGATCCTGTTAGCTGTGCTGATATTTACAATCAGAAAATTCAGTGACTGAAAGAGCCACAGATGTACATGCTGTCATTGTAAGAATACATCTGAAGAGCGTGACCCACAAGCTAGGCGGCAAGATCAAAGACTTAACTAGCTGCTGAGTGGTTGGAAAATGTGCTGCTATGTTTTTTTTATCCGGCTGCGACATCAAAATCCTGGCGGCAAGATCAAATAATTCTTGAACAAAGTATGGGTAGGAACTGGAAGTTTGTCGACATAAATTATTAGAAAACAAAGTACAGTCACTATTTACCATTATATCTCTCTCTGTCTCTTTCTTTTTCTCTCTCTCTGAATATATTTTTTTACGAAAAATGAAAACAAACAACACTCACAGTTTTCTTTTTTAAAGTTTTACTTAATAAAATATATGTTTGAGTACATTTTCTGACATGTAATTTTTGAATGATTTAAAAGGTGTCCCACAATTTACGACTCGAAAAAAGCTGTGTCCCAGAATATACAGTGCACAAAAAAATTACTTTTTAAATAAATTTATGGTGTCCCAACAAATACGGTGTCCCAACATATACGGTAAATACGGTACTTTTGTTCCTTACATCCTTTTCATCCCAAGACATTGCTAGTCATCTTCCTATATTTTTAATAAATTTTCTGAATAATACCAGTAGTATTATACCAATAAATAGTCTCCTCACAGTTGCTTTTAAAACATAGCCAATAGCCATACATGTACTCATTTTTTAGTGGGTAGGTAGCTATAAAAAAATGTTTAACAATTGTAACTTGTTCAAGCAAATAAAAATTGCATAATACAAAATAAATACTTTATACAACTTAAAATCAACACAGATTATATTATTCACATATCATTGGAATGATCACACAAGTCTTCCATGAATAAAGCCATGGTACTGGCCTAAACTATCTGGGTATTTATCCCTAATACGCCATACACAACAGCTTGGAATAACACGTCTGTTGCCTGCACCAAGGTATCCAAAAGTCCATAAAATAAACTGCCTATAACCAGTATGCCTTTTCCCCCCGTTGTAATCGTCATCTTCTTCTGTTGCCAGGACATCTTGTCTATACCTCTGTGCAACAAGGAGCACGACTTCATCTAATACAACCAAATCGAAGTCCTGCAGAAATTTTAAAAAATTGTCAGTAAAAAGTATTCCAAAGATGTTTGTTTGTTTGTTTTTTAATGGCGCACCAGCACACTTGGGCTATTTAGCGCCACACAATAGATTGTACTTACACATGTTTAAAATACTAAAAGGTTTTATATCAACCAGCGACACAAAAAAACCAAACCGCCCAAAGTAAAATGATAAGATGTTTGTAATATTAAAATATGTTAATATTAAGTATTCCAAAAAACTAAAAGCATTAAATGTTCTGATATATATATACAGAAAGTTGAACTAGAAAGATACAATTTACCCAAAAATTACTTACAGGAAGCCTTGAAAAGCAGTTTGCCACTATTTGTTTGCAGCACTGCTTTTCCTCATCAGTTGGCATTTCACGGCAGTCATTGCATAAGCACCAACTTGGTGATTCACCTCCTGGTCTTGGATGATATCCTTGTTGCTACATTGATGAGCCGTCTATTAGTTCAAAGACCATGTTGGGGTGTTTTTGGCATATTCGAGCCAAAATGTCATCTTTTTCTACCTTTGTCATACTGGCTATTCGTTCCTGTAAGAAATGAATTCAACATAATAAAGAAAAAAAAACTGACAAAGAATACATCATTTGATAAGTCTTAATACAAAAGCTAACTTTAATGGGTAACAAAAATCATGTTTACCTTCAACTGGTGATCTCTAGCTTCAGCTGTAAGAGCCACTTTTGTCCTGCTAAGTGATGGTCCTTGATTTCCTCTATCTCTCCTTTGCCTTGTAACTCTTCCTCTACCCCTACTACCCGACTCCCTTCCTGTACCCCTTCTACTTGACTCTCTTCCTGTACCCCTTCGAATAGACTCCCTTCCTGTTCCAAGTTTAATAGATTCCCTTCTTCTAATACCTCGTCGTCTTCTAACATCTCTTATTTGATGGTCTGGGCTGTCAGTGCTGTCATGAAGTGAAGACGTCTGTGATACTGATTCACTTGCAGTGTTATCTGAAACCTATCATTATATCATATGTGATAAAAGGCAGAAAAATCAGAAGTTTTTCAATTGTAATGTGTGTGTGTGTTGGTATTTTTTCTTTTTAACTGCACTTTGTGGAAGTTAATACTTTTATCACATAACATTGTACCATATGTTTCTTACTTACATAGCCATGAAATGAATATTTATTTAGAATGGAGCTTGACCACAGCACTATTATTATTATTTTTACTAGTTAAGCGTAAAAACAAATGCGAAAATCACATCTAGTATCTAAAACATTAGTATAGCACCTAAACAAAATCAACATGTGATATGTCTTACATGTAGGACTATTGATATGTGAGCCCACAGGAGTCTGACGTTTCATCAATAAAGTACGGCGAAATGTCTGACACCATGAATTACCCTTATCAATAATATATATTTGATAAGGGTAATTCATGTTGTCAGACATTTCGCCGTACTTTATTGATAAAATGTCAAAACTCCTGTGTGTGAGCCTGAGACGGTGATGCAAAACGATTAACTTTATTCTGAGCCAAAGAGAAGACTTTAGTGAGATCATTTAATAGTGGTTCTGATTACAATGATACAAATTGTCATATTTTTAGTTCGTTTTTCTTGCAACATAAAACAATCTCACAAACACGACAAGTTATACGGAATGGTAATTTCAATAATTGTCCCTTAATGGAACCCCCTATTATCATGATCCTCCATCACATTGACTTTTATGCCTACTTCTTGTAATTTATTATATATAATGAGAAATCTACTAGCAATATACATATATTGTGCGTGACTATAAAGAACTAAGGAGAAGGATAGACGAAGAAATACGAAGAACAAGACAATAATTACATCAAAAGCATAACACATACGTACCTCGACTTCCATATTTGTTGATTCGCGTCACGTGATACAGCTACTTCGGAGAATATCGGTAAATTCCGTTTCTGCATAATTAATTAGCAATCCGTACAGGAAATCTTTATATTTTCATTGATTAAACTTACAATTGTGCATTTTATGAAACTAAATGACGTGTAATTACTCGTTTTTTTGTACTATATTTTTCATATTATCATGCATTTGCAAGAACAAAAAAATCGAAAAACTTAGGTTGTATGCCTTTAATGATTTGTTACTTTGGAAACAAAAGTTAATTCATAAAATACTGGTATTTAATATAAGGGCTGTGTCACATTGCCTTCTCATGACTGCTAATTCTGGGGAACAAAGAAATGGTTTATATGTATATATGTTAGACATCGTGGCTATAGTTGTTCCTCTTCATAAAGGTACAAGAACCCAGATTTGTTGGGTGTTATTGTTGTAGGATTCAACACCATTTTTAAGCACACGATAGGCTATAAAAGGTGGCCAGTATTAATGGTGGAGGAAGAACCCGGGAAAAGCCCTGGATAGAAGCAACGACGTAAGAGTATTACTAACAAGCTTTCTCACATACCCGCATTGGCCGAATCTTAGACTCAAACCCATGCAGACAAAGGTGAGTTGGCAGAAATCCATAATGGAAAGTGCTTCAGACCACTCAGCCACTCACGGCCCAACTTTGTTGGGTGTGAAAAGTTCCATGTGGAAATTGAAAGCTCTGTTAAAAAACCAAATGAACCTTACAGGCATAAATCCCACCATGTTGGCAGATGGTCCAGGGGCATTGTCTGCTAAGTTGTATAGAACAGGGTAGAATTGATATCCAATTGTAATTGAGAGAGGGTGTTGTCACCATTTCAATCTAAATATAATGTAGTATTTTTGACTAATTGCCCAAAATTAGTGCTTATAAAGGTTTATAAGGCAACACTCTGGGGAAACTGCTTGCAATTTGGTGGGAAAACTTAGGATATTCTAAGAAACACAAAGCTTTGTAAAGGTCAGTTAGTTATTTGCTGAATTGTTGCAGAAGATTACAGCATTGTAATTATGTGCAGTATGTATACTTCATTACTAGAATTGCATTTACATAAAATTAATTTTGTAATTTGCTATTTGGTTGCTTGTAGTAAACTAGTGCATTTGTTCATGTGATGTTCTAGAGTTTGCAAATGATGAATTTAACTGTAATTTGGAAAATGGTTGCAGTATGTAAAATTAGTATATATGGATGTAAGGATATATCAGAGCATGGATATTTGAATATTTGTGTACACTTGTAGAAGTGAAATGTACAGAAATGCATTTGTTGTTATTTTGTTTAGTATAATGAAAGTAACAATATATATACTGATGTGATGCAATTTATTGATGTCTGTATGACAAGTAGATGATACCATGCTTTTATTATGATGTTTATTCAAGAACATATGGGTATTTTGATGAGCACAAATGTGTGACTGAAAAATGTAAGTCTGATGATTGATTATTGGTTAGTGTGAGAGAAAAAATTTGATACATTCATCCTCCAAGACCTCTCAAATAAAATTTCACCATTTATTTTCGAGAAATCTCACCTGCTTCCATGACTTTTCACAGAACTGTGATAAACTCTTATTAAATTCATCCAGGCTAGGCTGCTTCTCTGTTAAATTCAGAAAATCCATTTCATAAAAGAAGCTGGAAAATGCCTGGAAGACAAAAGATAGCAAAACATAAATCCATATACATATGTGTGTGTGTGTGTGTGTGTATGAATGCATGTATGTATGCTGTATATAGACCATTTCACACATATTGCAATGTAAATATCATTTACAAGCTGATGTAAATGCAAGAGTTAGAGGTTTCAGTTAAAATTTGCCAGTTATTTATCAGGTCTGAATGAGTTTCATTTATCAGCAGAAACAGCCAATGTCCTATGTAGTTATTTTAGAGTCAGTCAATGTCTAGCATAGGACAAATTTTAGATGCTTGATATATGAGATTGCTGTTATTATATCACAAACTGTTTCTGATCCCAACTGTTATTTCATAAAAGTACTTTTGTTCTTAAGACATGTCATCAATTGCAATCCCTTAAGTTTTTTTAAATACAAATTGCTCAAAATGCTATTATTATGACATGTCATGAACTATTTGTGATCACTGCTTATTTAATACTAGTTGTTCAGAAGGTGGTTGTTGTTGTTGTTGAGGAAGAACCCAGGAAAACCCCTGGATAGAACCACCAACCTACAAGAAGCTACTTGCAAGCTTTCTCACATACCCACATTGGCCGAATCTGAGACTCAAACCCATGCAGACAGAGGTGAGATGGCAGTGATCCATGATGGAGAGTACTTTAGACCACTCGGCCATTCAGGGCCCTTGTTTTAGGGTGTAATATATAATATGCTACCAAGTTCTAAAAATTTGAATGACTATATAGGGTGCCAAAAACCTTTTTTGTCATGACCTAAACAAAAAAAATACTTAACTACAGTTATGTTAAATGTGAAATGCAGGCCACAATGACATTTTTTGGTTGGAAAGGTGTGATACTAACAGAGATGCATATACTCAACTAGCACTAACACAGCTTGAAAGTTAAAAGACAAAATGTAACCTAAGTCAGTGAAAGAATAAACTATGAAATGCAGTGATATACTTCTGTGATCTGGGAATAGTACTTGTCAAAATGCATTCCCTCACATTTCATGAGTCAAATTTTGATCTGGGTACCAAAAACCTTTCTGGTCATGAGCTAAGGACAAAAACTTAAATAAAGGGAATAAAATCTAAGAAAAAGAATCTTAAATGTAGGTGAAAGTGACCTTTCATGGCTGTAATGATGTGGTATGTACAGAGATGCATATAACCATCAAGTTTGATTATTCTAGCATGAACAGATCTTGAGGGGGAAAAAAATCATTCATCACAAAATTTAACCAGAAGTCAATAAAACATGAAAGCCAATTGTTTAGAAAATTATGTTTCTCCAAGAATACCTACCTGATCATTAGGGAATAAAAGATTCAATATTTCTCCAAGACAGCTATTCCATAATGACAAAAAAAACCTCAAAAAACTTTTGTTTATATACCATCGCGACAATGAGAAGAAATTATCTATCAACTCGGGGGCCCTGAATGGTCGAGTGGTCTAAAGCGCTCACCGTTATGAATCACTGTCATCTCACCTCTGTCCATGTGGGTTTGAGTCTTAGATTCAGCCAATGTGGGTATGTGAGAAAACTTGCCAGTAGCTTCTTGTGGGTCAGTGGTTATTTCCGGGGGTTTTCCTGGGTTTTTCCTGCACCATTAATACTGGCTGCCATGTATAGCCTATCTTGTGCTGAAAAATGGTGTTAAACCCTACAACAATAGCCTATTAATTCCCTTACTACCACCCAATGGCAACTAGTAAGCCAGCTTAAGCTGTGTGATACATCAATGAAGATGCTCACATTTACATGGAGGTGCTGGCAGGTTTACTAGCAATGTGACTGGGTAACTATTCTCTGAAAAACCTAATTCAGTAAATATTTGCCTTCTCTTTCCAATACACTCCCTAAACAAATTAACATTAGACAGGAGGAGTGGGAAATGCATGAGCATCCAACCTCTGCCATCAGCCTTCTTCAAGAGGAGAATGGCTCAATGTCATATAAAAACAGGTTTCTCTCCTAATAAAAAGGTAGTAAAACTGATTTTTTTAAACTTGTGACCACAAAACTCAGATATGGAAAAAAGAAAATATTTGTATTTAGCTACAAAAAATCTTTAACAAATTCAATAGAAGTGGTAACCTCTGACTGCTGCTGCTACTCACAATGTGTCAACAAAGAGAGAAATTGGATGACAAAGTTTTGAATGCTCCCAGACAGCAGTTGGTTATTATTTATAAAAAAAATGCTCCTGTCTTTGGGACCATAAAACCATCTGATCTAACTGGAGATAGTTTGGGACCATGTCATGGCAACAAAATAGCACATTGTCTTTTAGGTCGTGTCAAATACATCTTGACTGACTTTACAGAACAGCAGTCAACACCTGTACTGCTGTAATGTTCTTATCAACATAGAATGTCAGGACATGTTAAAGTGTGTTCGTTATCATCATACATCATATAACCCTGGTAATAGGCTTTTCCCTAAACAAAATTCTTGGATTCTCTAGCTAACAGATTTTGTTTGAGAGACAACTGGAAATCTTGCAGATTTTTCTCAGCTGTGAAAGGTGAAACAATTGAATTTGTTTTTTATTATCATTATCTACTTAAGCACAGAATTTATACTTTTACTTCTCGATGAAAACAGTAGGCAATCAGGCTTATAATCTGATGTATTTCCTCCAATGCAGCCATGAAACTAAAGTGTCCATTCCAAGGTGGGAACAGAATGAATCATCAGATTGGGGGGGTTGCCTGCCATTACTGAGGTGCTGTCCACATCTGACAATGCTTCCATGTACAACACATCAAACAAGATGGAAGCAGCTGTACTGTCATTCTTAGGCAGTGGACTGAATTTCTCCAGTGGACAGGTCAATAATGTTGGACAAGCTTGCTAATCTGGCGGTTGGACAACATATAAAGTATATTCAACAAGACTAGAAGGAAGACTCTAATGAAGTCTTATGGATGGACTAAAAGGACAGATGGATGAGTTACAATGATCCTTGTGTGGCATCATATTCAATTTAATGTATTGCTGGTATGAAGCATGTTCCACTGACATCCTAACACTAGGATGGAAGGAAGGCATGATATGGCAGCTAATGACTAGGATGGTAGCATGCAGCACTAATGGCTGGAAATACACACACACACACACACACACTTGGTGCAGTAACTAACAGGCCTTAAGGCCATGCTCATGTATTCAGAAAGACTTGTGCCCACTGGGAAGCCTACATAGTAAAGGACACTCCCAAATAACCACCAAACTAAAACTGGAGATTTGCCAGACACTAAGACGATAGTCTCCTGTCAAAACAAAAGCCAAAGTTAGAAATGCCCCTATCCTGATGAAGTTTTTGCTTCCGTCATTATTATCCTCATTCTTGATTCATAGATATTCCCATGGTGTCATCTGAATGCATGAGGAGACCAAGTACTATACAGTGGACTGGATGTGACGATAGTGAATTGCCCTTTCCTTGGTGGTGGGTGGATGGTGACAAACAGAACATTTCCTTCTACAATAACAATAGAAGACATTTTTGGGTGCAGGCTCAAAGTGCCACATTCTGACAACTTTGCATATTTCAATTTTGTCTTCCTATGCTACACCTCAATGTCCTTCCTTCAAAAGAAAGACTACAACCATCCAATGATGACCTACCAACATTACAGTGTTGATGAAGTGCATCTTGTCCAGGCAAGATAACAATACTTATTATCCTCAATGACTTTTTACTTCTAACAATACAACATTTTGTCATAAATACTTGACAAAAAATAAGAATGAGAAAGAAAAAAAGAAAAATAGCAGCCTGAAAATATTCACAAGTCAACAATACCTGCAACCAACGTTCCCTCTAAGCAAATGGTAGGTGTGCATGCAGCATTACAAAGGAATCTCTTGGACTATACACAGATCCAAGGAACCTTTACAAAAGTTATATTACCGCAAGTATAAATTGCGATAACAAATACAAAACATCAAACTATACTATCGCATGTATGGATTGCGACAACTAGCACGAACATATACATGTATTTAATCAAGTTGCTAACTTTTATTGAGATTCATGTAATCCCTTGAAATACTACTGTGATTTGAAATAACTACAGTGGAACCCCGCTATAACGCGATGATCGGGGTCCATAAAATCGGATCGCGTTAAAAGCGGGGTCGCGTTAATGTGGGGTTTTACAATATTTAACTTTTTCCGAGAACATATACGTGTATACATGTACAATGATCAAAAGTCGGCTTATCATCAGATGAATATTAACTGGAATGCATTAATTAAGATATATTCAAAATAATCGATGGCTAATATATTTATAGGTTATTACTGTGCATTAAAAACATTTACTAATTTTTATTTGTTTGAACGATAATACAGATTGACC
Source organism: Unio pictorum (assembly GCA_030141615.1). NCBI lineage: Eukaryota > Metazoa > Mollusca > Bivalvia > Unionida > Unionidae > Unio > Unio pictorum. The sequence continues at coordinate 7,533,384 of JARLTB010000023.1, read as the reverse complement.
GATAATACCAGACTATCGCTATATCATGAAAAGTGTATCAACATCGTATGCTACCGTGCCGACGTGGCAAGCAGTTCATCCATAATGGATGTAATTTCATTGAAAATCGTACAGATTTAAAATATTCAATAATTTTGTAATAGTCTGAATTCGTCGTGTAAAATATAGGATGAACAAAATATTGAAACCACTTACTTGCCGTCTGATATCGTACGGTCATTGCATGCAGCTATTCCCGGGTCTACATACGGTGTCTGTACAAATTTCATACCGCTAAAATTTTATCATATGCGACAACTGCAAGAATAATTAACAATCAACGCATGATTTCAGCATGCAAATAACTTTTATTTCAGATTTTGTGAACATCAAAAGAAACATGTGAAAACTGCTAAATTAATCGTTGCGCAAAGTGCAAAGTCAGTGTGGTTCCAAATTTAAATTTCATCATTTCTTGAAAAATATATCCAATGACGTTTGCTTCTTTGCTCTAGGGCATACAGTTTCTCTTTAGCAGAAAACGACTTGCGTTTTTGAACTTGCTTTTCCATAATAGTAAAATATTTTTTTATGTAAGCAAACAACGTACACAGATAAAGCTCGATAACTAAGTAATGAAGGCCTGCAATGGTTACGAATCACTTTTTATATAAAACAAAATTAAGCTGAACGGATGTACAATTTCATACCCTTTTAATTTACAGATAATAAAGTGGATATTATTTACTTTCAACTGTTTGTTGTTTGATCACACCGCCAAGCACAGCATACATGTTGGCGGCTTTCGTCCTTTGATGTTTATTAAATTGTGCGACTCTTGTATCAACCACAGCTTTGTCTGCTGCTTGGCTGCGATTGCAGTTAAATAAGACGCCCATGTCGGCTATTGTTTGAGCAACGACTGTATACAGAATTCATGGAAGACAATCACAAAGACGATTTACTGGCTTTACTCATGGGTCCGTAATAAGTAACACTTCCGATAATGTTTACTTCGGCTTAACAATTCAAAAACCTAATGAAACCAGTTTCCTCTTAGAATATGGTGCTTCACTACAACCTGTTCAAATTGATAAATTTCAGAAGCCAAGCGTTGTACACACTATTTCTCATACGTTATATATATCGTATTATTTTCGAATTCATACACGATCACTTCTCCAAAATCACTTAAAGAACCTGAATAAATTGTTAAGTTCCGATCGTTTATTATTAAAAGTCATACGCGAATTCTTCCACCAAATTATAATAAACGTTTTACACACTATTTCTCGTACGTTAAACAAATATTTTCACGGTCCGATAAAAATACACGTAAATGAATTTCAAATTTCAGGAACCATGCCACGATCATATTATTTTAAAAGTCACAACTAATCTCATGCCCAAAATGAAGTTAATTTCTTGTTTTTTTTTTTTTTTTTACTTTTCTCCAAATTTTTTTTCTCCATGTGTGAATGAATATACGAAATTTCGGGAGCCAAGCTACGACCACGTTATATCCGAATTCGTATTATGGCGGGGCGCGTTATAGCGGGGTTCCACTGTATGTAAATATAACAATGTATTCAATTGTACTACAATTGCAACACACACATGTGTCTCGACCCTGTATAACCGTACGATTCACCAACTGTTAAATCGCCGCCCAGTTTCCCCGAATACCTAGGGTTGACCAATACTTTTATCGGCCCTTTGCCCTTCACGGATCCACCACAGTTATACGTACAGACAGCATACAACATCTACTAGAACCAACGTTCCCAAATACCTAGATGCCACCCCGGATGTTTACACCTCTAGACAGCTCCGACACTCAGACTTCTAGATTTCCGGATATTTACACATCACAACAAATGTAGACGGACAGACAATCCGACAGACAGACTGTCAGATACCTCAATTTGATCTCACAATCAAATGGCACAATTAATCACATTCAGCTACTATTCAGATACGTTCAGCTACAATCAGATACGTTCAGCTACAATCAGCAACAATTTCAGAGATGCTCCACAACAATATCAGAGATGCTCAGCTACAATATCAGAGATGCTCCGCTACAATATCAGCTACGATATCAGAGACGTTATCAGCTACAATAAAGAAACCAGACTAATAATAGTTGTCTCTAAAAATAATCTAAACCTTAGATTACGCTATTGCATTTAAAGTCTAATAGTGACTAGTAATTCCAAATATTCCACGTTTTAAATCTGCATTGTAATAAAGGCATCATTACATGAAATGATAAACAGAATAAAAATCACAATAAAACGAAATATAAATTTAACACTCACCCCTTTGGCTGGAGATAGAATGATGAGCTATCTTTCCTGTGATAAGATACTTTTGGACTCGTAATTATTATCAGAAATATTCTGCTTATATATCCTCAAATAGGTGAGCACAATTCACGGCAAAATTATAGTGCACCCCGTGATTCTAATGTTCCGGACTTCATGTGATTCGAAGTCAGGCACATGCAAATCGTTACACGCCGCTTACCTTGGAGAAAATCACTTATTCACCCCAGGTAACGCATGTACGACGAAACAAAAAAAATGTTGAGATTAGTTTGTAAAAAAATTTCTGGTGAATCCAGCGAAGCTGAAAGGCTGTGCTGATTGTTTTAAATGGGTCTGGTGGTCATCTGGACTGCCAACACCGGACCTACCAGATTCAAGGTTTGCCTCTGCTAGGTCAAATCTCTGAGATAAAACTGGAGAAGGTTGACTCTGCATGCCAGCCAACAGCTTCTATTATATCACGGATGGAAACATTGCATTTGAATGCAAGGAACGCCGAGATTGCTCTAATCTCATGAGCGGTAATCTTCATGAGGTGACTCTTGATCTTGTGAGACCTCAGAGTACGCTGAGCGTATAACTCACTTCTGCCATGAAGCAAGGGCTTGAGGGGTGATATCCTGTTTTCCAGCTGTCACCAGAAGAAAGAGGTGCTTGCATGTGACCCGACTCGCCTCTGTGTGTTTAAAATAGTGCTTGAGTGCATGAACAGGATCTTGCATGGCTGCTGCTCTTCACTTACCTATGGAAGAGAGTGAGCCAATGACAACTCTCTGACTGCCAATGGATGGTAACCTATTTTTGGCTACGAAGTCTGGCTGCATCAAGAGGACCACTGAACCATCTGATCTGAACTGAAGATAGTTCGAGCCACTGGAAAGGGCATGTAACTCACTCACCCTGCATGCTGAAGCTAAGGCTATCAAGAAACATGTTTTGTATGATAGTAGTTTTAACGAAGTGTGGGCTAAAGGCTCAAATTTGTCTGAATTGAGCCATGTTAAAACCCAGGACTGATTCCATTTTGGAAACAGGGTCAGGGATTTTGGTCGATTGAACTCAAAATTGGCTAAAAGATCTGACAGATCTTTGTCATGCCTGATATCACATCTATCATGACGGCAGAATGTGTCTGATATCATGGAGTGGTAGCCTTTGATAGTAATTGGGGCCAACTGTTTCTCCTCAAAAAGCCAGAGAAAATAAAGTCGGCCAGTTGAGGGACTGAGACACTCAAAGGGACAATGTTACTGATATAGTGCCAGTCCCTGAAAACATGCCACTTTCCCTCGTAAGCCTTCAGAGTGGAGGGCCTTCTTTCTCTCTCGATTCTCTCCACAATCAAAGGTTTAAATTGTTTGTCTCGCAAAGCTGTCCGGACAAGAGCCAAGCGTGAAGAAGGAGAAGGTCCAGGCAGAGGTGGAACACCTGTGACTGCGGTTGCTTGAGAAAATTTGGGGTGGCTGGAATCTTCCTGGGTAGATCTATCACTAGATCGAGTAGATCGGTGACCCAGGACTTGTTCCATCTGAGGGGCAATCAGAATCATCTGACAGTTCTGACCCCTTAACCTCTGGATTATTTTAGGAACCAAGACTGAGGGAGGGTAGGCGTATGCCCACAATCCCTCCCAGCTGATTGACAGAGTGTCCATGGCCCAAGCCTCTGGGTCTGGAACCGGAGAGACGTAGGTGGGCAACTTGCAATTCCACCTTGTCGCAAAAAGATTGATCATCGGACGCCCTCAAAGTGTGCAAATTCGAAGAAAGACCGATTGAAGGAGTGACCATTCCGTGTGAATGACTTGACCTTTCCTGAATAGAGTGTCGGCCAAGACATTGAGTCTGCCAGGAATGTGTCTGATTTGTACGTTGATGTGGAGGTTTTCGCACCAACGTAGAAACTGCCAGATCAGAATGCACAAGTCTGATGATTTGGTGCCCCTTGTCTGAGGAGGTAAGACACCACCACAGAGTTGTCTGACAGAATGAGTCCAGTTTTGCCTAAGAGTTCATCCTTCCAGAAATGAAAGGCACTGATGACAGCCTTCATTTCTGAAAGGTTGATGCAGAGAGGGCTCTCCCCTGGCCACCACATGCCGCTGACGATAGCTAAGTCCGGCAACAGGTGAGCACCCCAACCGTAGGTAGTGGAGGCAGTACATACTGTTATCTCCACTTGGGGTATCTCCAGAGCAATCCCTGTCGACAGTCAACCGGGGTTGTGCCACTAACGCAAAAATGACAGTATCTCGGGCGTGATCATTAATGTGTGATTGAGAAGACTTGAAAAAAAAAGGGCACCTAATGTCATTTGTAAGGGGCGCATACAAAGATGGCCGAGCGGGATCAAGTCCGCCGCCGCATTGAATAATCCGAGGAGTTGCAAGAACTCTCTCGCTGAAATGCACATCCTGTTGGAAACGGACTCAACGAGTTCGACGATCTGGATGATCTCGAACGCGAGGAAGCCTTACCAGATTCAGATCGGTGAGAAACTCCATACCCAGATGGACCAAAACGCTGGGATGGACAGAGATCAGACTTTTCCCAGTTCACGAGAAAGCCTAGATGATCTAAAAGTGATAGAAGATCATTTCTGTCTTTGAGCAGAGTAGAACTTACCATAGGTATCTGGAGGATATCGTCCAAGTACTCTGCCGTCATTATAGATGAAGTCGAGCAGAACAGGGTGACAACACAATCCATAACCTTGGTAAAAGCCCAACGTCTGATGTTGAGGCCAAAAGGTAGGACCTGAAACTAATAAACCTAGTTGCGGTAAGCAATACGGAGAAATTTCCGTGATGTGGGGTAGAAATTATGCGTCGGTCATATCTAGACTGACGGCATACCCGTCTGGTCGGATGGCAAGACGGATTGATCTCGCTGTTGCCATATTGATTTCGGTGGTAAAATGTATTGGTTGAGGCGACTCAGGTCGATGAACGGCCTCTGGATAAGAAACAGCTTGGAATAAAAACCCAGCGTTTGTGGCTTTTTTTTTTTTTTTTTTGTGTAGAAAGGCATCCTTCTCCAGATCTGACGGTACATCCGTGAAGAGGGGAGACGAGGACAGGGGAGGGGGATGGATAAATGAAATCCGAAGCCCCTCCGAAATGACCTGTATCACCCAATTGTTCTGAGGAAATAAAGTGGTCCAGTGGTCCTGAAATTGCAGGAGGTGGCTGCCCACAGGCAGGCTGTCCGCGGGTGGTGAGGAGGGTATGTCAACGTCTAGAGTTAGGAGATTTGAAGGCGGAGAAACTTGGGTTCTTGCCGCCTTGGTATGGTTGCGTCCTAGCTTGATTAGACCGGCATTGGGTTGGGATCTATACATCCCTCTGCTGTGGCAGGGGCTGATTGTTTCGAAACGCCTGCGAAGGTTGGGCGGCGAGTTTGAGGGGCAGTTCCTGAGCTGCCTGCTCCAAACTTCTTCAATTTTCCCCCCAAAGAGTAAAGGTGACCCAAACGGAGACATCCGTAAAGCCAGAATAGAATGGGGCTTGAGCGACGTGGACCATAGACATGCGTCACCTATCAGGTCTAAGTTGGCAGAAGCAGTCAACACATTGGCCATGGAATGGTGAACTGCCCTGTTTATAACTCTAGCCATTCGGGCCATTGCTTCCCAAGCGTGGTCATTTCCGGATTTTCCTGCGAGTCGGAAAATGGCAAATGAAGCCAAGTCTAACACTGAAGACGTAGCGACTACGTTTCGGACTAGCTTTGACATGGCATTGGCGATCAGTACTGAAGGCTTCTGAGTGAGTTTTGTACCAGTGACACGAGAACGTCGCTGGTATTTGGCTTTCTTAATTTTTGCCAACTGGGGAAGGAGCCAGAAGGATGTCATCTCTTCCTCCCAGTCAAGATCTACAGACTCCTTAACTTTGTAGTCTTGAATGGCGGTAGGACGAGGAGGGCATTCTGAAGTTGCCAACACCCTATAAATTTCTTCCACTGTGGCCTTGAAGCTAAACTCAGTACATTCCATGGTTGGATCTGTGTACGGCTGATTTGCAAGAGTTTCGTCACACTCACTGTGTGCAGAGTCGTGTTCTGGTACAGCTTGCATCTCTCGATAGAGCATACCAGGTAGCATAGATGACGCAATTCTGTCATCCTTGACAATTTCACTAATTCTCCCTTGTGGAGAAGCTGTAAACATATGGACGGCCGGCACTGCCGGCTGGTTTGTCTGACGTATGGTCAGCCTGAATGTCGGCGACGGTCCGGCTATCACTGGTACCGGCCGCTCCAATGGCCTGGCTGGACGGACAGATTTCTCACTAAAATCTCCGTCAAAGTATTGGTATGGTATTGGTATGTTGCCGGCGGTACAGCTTGATGGACGGATTTGTCACTAAAATCTCCGTAAATCATAGTTGGTCGGAGCATTTTAGCAACAAGGTTCCTATGCCAGGATGGTTTGATGGCTGGTAACGTCGAGGTTGTATAATGAAATAGATCCAATGGATCCTGTAAAAACTCCATGCGTCCTGACTTACAGACCCAAAGGCCATGCTCGGACATGCGGGGGACTTACGCCCACTGGGCAGCCTAAAATTGGGGGAACACTCCCCCAAAGAGGTAATATCTAGCCTGATGTCAATAGCTGGGTCGTAGTTTCCTGGACCAAAGGCGGATTGTTGTACCATGTCAACATTATTTTTCTCCATTGCCGCTGATGTTACTGTGGCTGACATTTGCAGATGACGAACATTAGGTGGGGGGTGACCCCAATGTCCCCCACACGACTCACAATGGAGGCTGACTTTGGATGTATACTGAGGACAGCAATGCTATCTGTCTCCGACCTATTCTGTCTATCTCTCCCTTTTGCTGCCTTCTGGACTACATCAGCCAACATTGGCTCTGTCCACGTATTACACATGCTGCATGGTATAGATGATGTACACTTAGTACATACAAGTGTCATGGTTGTCTTCTTTTGTTTGAACTTTTTGCATTTCATGCATGAAACGACAAAAGAAGATAAAACAAAGCACAAATTATCAATTCAGCATGTTATTATTTTGCTAATACCACAACCGTTACTGACGGAGTAAGTGAAATTATTCAGTGTCGCGTTAACTCATAAATGACAACACAAGTACCGCATTAGTGTGTTATAACGTGGTCGTCAATAGATGAAGTCCGTAAAAGGTGACAGAGTCCCTCAAATTTTGAAAAAATTGTAAAATAATGTATACAACCTGTAGAAGAATGATTGTCCAACAAAATAATTCCATTTAACTTCAGATGGTCCAATTTAACACTAAGATGGCTTGGATTGTATAGAGGTCTAATGTACATTTTTAACTGTACAAACGAAGCTTAAAAACTAGCGACACCTGGCGGTGGCAAGGGGAGGTAACGGGCAAGAGTTATTGCCCTTTGTCTATATGAGAGAGACAGAAAAGACGATTTTTCATCTTTTAGTAGGGCTGGATTCGAGAGGCAGCAGGCTAATATCCCTAACGTTAATGTCATTGGGGAACGTATTTGAAGGAGAAATCATATTTCTGGAATTGATGGATTGGAACGGTAATGAAGATTATATTCCCTAATGTTTAATGTGATAGAGGAACATATCTGAAGGGGAAATATGGGGAAATGAGACATGTATATTATTCATTAGCATTCATTCCCTTACCACATTTCATTATTTCAGGTGCAACAGTAATGATACCAAGTGCAAAAAATCTGACCTAAATGCAGAAACAGCCAGAAATGTTCAACTATTGTATATGAATGCATATAAATTAACCATCTTAAGCCCCTCTCCCCCTACTGTAGGTGTTATGAAAACCACTAAAGATGTTTAACTAGACCTACGAATAATGATTAAATCAGATTCATCATTTAATATCCAAGTGAATAATTTTGATCATCTGTAAAATTAATACTTACATAGAAATGACCATAAACTTTAGGTTGGTATACTCCATTGAAGGAGCAACTGGTGTGATTACAAGTGGCACTGAAGTTAAACAGCTGCTGAACTGCTTGTGTGCAAGTTTTATTGTCACCAGTTCCAATGAAGACATAACTGTGATTCTGAAAAAGAAAAAAAACATTATAGTTATAAACACCACCAAATTTGATAAATTTATTGTTTTCCCTACCAACCATGGTCAAGTCATAAAAATTCTTAATCATGTCTTATTCTCAAATGGCTTAAAAATTGTTGAGTGGAAGAAAGTGTGATGAAAATGGAAACATATGAGCCATGAAAATGACATTATTTCATTTATATCCACTAGCTATGATGTCGTAGCCTCAACTTGATTTGTTGCGGCCTAGGTACGAGTAAGGGTATTAATAAGTAATATTAGTACTATTATATCCACATGATGTATTTTCATTCTGTGCTAATGGACAGAAATTTTAAATATGTTCAAGTCGAGGCTTTTAATAAAGTGACTAAACAAATGAAAAAAAAGGAGTCGATAGACAGTACCAATCCACAGAAAAGTGGGCACACAGTCGTAAATATTAATAAACCCATTTGTGAAAAATGTATGCAAGCCTAACTTCCGTAAGTCACTTAATGCAACCATTCGGATCACATCGCCAATATTCCCTAGTTGATACGGAGATAGTCGATTAGTTACAATAGGTATGACCGAATTGCATACATTCAACAATGAGTCACAGGGGCGCGCATAGTTGCTTACATTTGAATTATCAGTCATACATGCACTATAAAATACTACAAGGGAGGATACTTCTCTGCCTTCTCACTCAAACTACTGAAGAATCAATGCTGATACTTTAAGCTAAACTGCGCATAGCGTAATAAATATGGTATCGATGTTTCGCTCAGGCATTCGACTTCATACTCATACTAAAACATTTATGTAGCATTTATAAATTTACGGAATGCCAGACTATTTTCCCACGCTACTGCTCGACATGACCATGATCGCACCCATTTAATATGCTAGTGCCACGCAAAAAATGGAATACTGTCCCCGTTATAGTAAACTGAAAATCAGTTTCTACCTAGGTTCCAGCCAGTTAATGTAAACATTCATAGAAAAGTCACGAGTTTTTTAATTTTTCCTCTAAAACAATGTTATCTCTGCGTTCTCACTTATTTGAAGACAGCAAAGTTTAGATATGAAATAATAAATTATTGAAAATTGGACACATTATTCACAAATCACTGTGAAAATAATGGTTTTTATGGCTCTACAAATGTCAACCTTGTCAAAATATTACTCTTTGTCATGGGAAAACTGTTTTGTGGAATTGTTTTTGGTTTCTGAACTACATGCATCTGCTGATCCAATGAGTTTTGTGTGGTTGAAAATTGCAGATTTGTACAGGTGTAATATTTGACTAATTAAGACATGATACAACAATAATGCTTGGAAAAGACAACAACCGTATATATATCGTATGGTAATGTTTTTGTTTTGTGATGTTTGTTTGAACATATAAACATGTAAAAACTTCAAATGGGTTGGCAGAGTATCCAATGATACTGTGTGGAAAAGGTGTGATATGAGACGTGTCATCTTTATATAAGACAATTAAAGCTGCTTGTTTTCAGTCTGTTGGGGAACATTTTCCATGTTTATAGAAAATTAAAGCAATTCAGGCATCTTGTGCTTTTAATATTTCTTTAATCCATTCATATAAAATACATATTATCTGGTCTAACTTGAAATAATATTTTAAACTTACATGTATGGCCCTGCTGTCAAATTTCATATATAATTTCTGGGTGTTATTATTTAGGTGATTATAAACTGATTGATCTTAAACCATGTAAAATATTGGGTGTTTAATCCAAATAAACTGTCATGGCAATGTTTCATCCTTAAACTTGAAAACCATAAATACCCGGTTGATCAAAAATGAACAACTCATTTTATTATTACTATTCACAAAATGATTTTTATTTATCATATTATCTTTAATTATAAATATTAATTACAGCCATTATATTTTATTTCTGACTATGAAGTTTAATACTTCTATTCAAGTTACAAATAATAATTCACTTCTATTAAAGTAATTTGTATGCACGGTAATGAATTTCGAAAATTGCTTCTATGCATGGGCATGGGTGTCCAAAATTCACTGCTATGACTGGTGGTGGTAGAAAAAAAAAAGACTTCTATGGGTGGTCACCCATTTTTGAATGTGCCTTCCTCCACCTAGGGGTATGTTTAAATGGAATAGCCCTTAGTAAAGTCACTAACCCCAAATATAACTTTGTTCTTTCATTAAGTATCAAAGCTTGGTCCTAATAAAGTGATAAACCAATCACAGGCCTTTTATCAGTGAATGTGTTTTATGAACCAGTAAACTCACTGTATTTACTGCCATTTTGTGTTAATCAAAATAATGTTTAATAAGCTCAAAAACATTACTAATTACCTTAACAAAAGTCAATACATGTACGTTTCCTGCAGATAACTATTACATTTCCATTTAAATATTCAAGCATTAAATGAGACCTGCCATACCGAACTGTTAAAAAAAATGTAAAAACAATCACATACCCATAGGTCATGTAAAAATAATGTACTCACAGAATCAATACTAATATCGGCCAAGTGCTGTGAACTGTTTACAATGCATGGTGCCTCAAATATTTCACTGTATTTGTAACTTTTATTAAAACCTTCTGGCATACATGGACTTTTTATCCTGGTTGAATTTAATCCTTGATCCTGAAAAAAAAATGAATGAAAATTTAATTAAGACTACTATGAATGTTTTTTATTTCTTTATGGTTTAACGCCATTTTTCAGCACAATATAGGCTATACATGGTGGCCAGTATTAATGGTGGAGGAAGAACCTGAATAAACACTGGAAAGAACCACCGATCCACGAGAAGCTACTGGTAAGCTTTCTCACATAACTACATTAGCCGAATCTTAGACTCGAACCCATGCAGACAGAGGTGAAATGGCAGTGATCCATAATGGACAGCGCTTTAGACCACTCAGGGCCCCTCTATGAATGTAGATAAGTACCCTCAATCATTAAGTTTCATCCTTACTTTCAATGCAAGCCATCCACAATGTTTTGTCCCGGTTTGTGATGCTGAACGAATGTGAAGTGCAAAATTCATTTTTATTCCTTCAGTTAAAGTGACTGGACATTTGACCTTTAGACATAAAAATTGATTGGGTTCTTTCTTACCAAGTGCAAGCTGGCCACAAAGTTATGTAACAGTATGGTGGAAAACTAAAGTCACTGTGCAGAAACCATTTCTATCAGTCACAGAACTTTAACCCTTTGAGACCAAGATTGACTGGGTTCTACCTTACCCAAAATGCAAATCATCCACAAAGTTTGGCATCTGTTGATCAAAGGAAACTTGAATTAATGTTTAGAAACAAAATTGGTAACAGAGTGGACCCACATTCAATATTACAATAATACACTCAGCCTTACAGCAGTTGTATAAAAAAAGATACAAAATATTCTGAATATATAAATAACAAATGTTTTGCTAGAAATTAGTGTTGCAATATATTTTATAAAAAAATATCCTAAACACTAACTATCCATGATGCAGGTAAATGTTTGCTAATGCAGATAAATCTGATGCCACAACTCCTATCTTCCTTGAAATTTTGTCAAGCACTTTAAGATATATTGACAATATCCTGTCTTTATTCATCCACATACGTGTTTATTAATACAGTAAAACACAGATCCAACTAATGTTTAGTTAGCACAAAGTAACTTCATCCAATCACAACTATTAATATATATATTAAAATAGGGACAGATTGGCAGCATTTTTCATTTAAGACTAACAGACATCATAAAAGGTCTTAAGGTAACAATACCATATTAATATGATTTTCAAGTTAGAAGGAGCAGAAATAACAAGAATTGGAAAATGACTGGCAATAATATTGGATGTCAGAGATCGGTGTCATTTTCATTCAGAACTAACTAATCACAAGTATTTTAGTAGCTGATATGTGCATCCATATGAAAGTAGTGGTGATAATATTTTCAGAATGGCCATTGTAACAGCCATATTTGACATCAAAATGGCACCTTTTTCATTGAGGTGAAACTAGACAATGTAAGAATCTTTTCTGTAAAAACATCATGTCATATGACCAACTATTCAACAGTAGTAGTGATTACTTGATTTTCAAGGTGGCTGCCATGGTGTCCGTATTGAATATCAGACAAAAGACAATGACTTAAGCTCTTCAGTGTACAACTGTAAAACTAAAAACCATTCGAACATACACAACAATCTAATCACATATAACTTCCAGCTACATGTCAAAATTTATATCTTAGATAGGAAAGTTTTTATCATGGATCTAAAACTTATTGACAGTTTCTATTATGGGAACGTGACATCTTTTTATAGATCCATGCTATTACAGGCACTCTTAATATCTAAAGATATAATATATAATAGATATACATAACATCCACACATTTGCACATAGTCTCCCAAAGGCCATGCTTGTTTTAGAAATTTTGTTTCACCATCGATGTCGACTTCATGTGTGTCAGTGTACTGCCATGATAGAAGAAGGTGTCCACTGCCGGAAGGTTTATCCGTTTACTATTATAGAGGCTCTACATTAGGTTCTTTTGGCGCATCAGCTCCATCTTGCTGTGAGACCAAACATTCAACATTACCGATAGACACACAGTCATTACACTTACTACAAGTGTGACACACAATTCTTCTGGTATTGTTTACATCTGATAATAAGCTTCTACAGCAACAGCCGTTGATTTTCAAATATTATAACATATGCCCTATGTGACCCCAATAGATCTGATGTCCACAATGGTGATTTTAAAAGATGATATAAAATTCAAAACCATTTCAACATAAAACCTTTGTCCAGCCATCAACATATATATACAAACATTTTCTACTGTAATTAATTTGAGTGCATTATATCTGGCCAGTACTGGGACTAGAGTTTTAATAAACCTATTTTCTTTATAAAATGGAAGACATTCTGCAGACCTGAATTTCAGCATCTATTAATCACAAAAATTGTAACGTTTAAATGATCAGTTCACGAAAAGTGGCCAATGCTTGACCAAATCAATGACTGTATCAACTTCGTTACAAACTGGATGTAACAGAAAACTGCACAGGCACAGGTCTACCATCACATAATGTGTTGGCAGATCTCGGTCTACGCAGGAGTAATCAGTAAAACAAATAATACCCTAATCTGCCCAAACATTATGTGATGGCAGATCAATCTCTGTGTTGCTTGCAGTTGGATCCTACTTAAAAGCATACATGGTAATTGACATGGTGCAGTGTAAAAATAATTATTCTGAGAAGCTTTACAGAACACAATGGAACTAAATCAATGCATCCCCACTACCTGCTGTGGTCACATAGAAATATTAAAGTTGGATAATCAGAAGTCTGAGAAAATTAGAATACACTCCATCCACTTACCAGTATGAGGTTGGCTTGATATTTCAGCTCTGCTTGGTTTATGCCATAACAAAAGTAACTGTGTGTGTATACTGAGTAGCTCTGATTATATAAATTAAGGTGGAACCTGTACGGCTCTGTATTGTTTTCAAAATTTGGGGTGTAGAATGTAATCTGTGTAGATGCTCCACCCATGTCGAGTGCACCTACAGTTTCTTCATTAGCATCATTGTAAAGTGTCCCATTGCCTGGATATATCTGGAATGAAGCTGGTGGTTGCTACACAGGAAAAAGAAAAATGGATTTCAAAAAATGTCCACTACTACAAAGACTTTACCACATTTTCACAATACTGTTAATATTATTTATGGTGCTGCTTCTGGGAAAGATAAATACAGTAGAACTTTGATTATCCATCAAGGTGCAGGACTGGGACCACCAATAGACAGATAATAGAGTATGTACATTAAAGTATTGGACTGGGTCATCCAAAATCATATCTATCTACATATGTCCATGTAACTGTTTTTAATATTTTGATGTACATTACCCAATTGGTCAACTGACAGTGAATCAGGTGCCAGATAATCGAGGTTCTACTGGGTATGTCTCACAATCAAGTAATAGAAGTGAGGGAATAAACTAGTAGTGTGGGATAGGGAATTACCAACCCTCTCTCTGTGTGTGTGTGACTGATTGACTATTTCAACCAGTTATTATCATGGATAATTTTTCTTTCAATTCTAATCAGGAAACGGTAGTGAACAAAATGAATGCAGATCATTAACATGGATGTAGTCTTGGCAACAGAGAGAATTTTTATTAAACATTTTATATCTTTTGTACAAGTCTGAAATATTTAGTTCACAGCATGCTCATTGTGTAAAATTACAACTGTTTATTGACCTGCAAAATGTGTCCTTTCAATTAAACCACAATAAAACTACAGATTTTTTAAATCTTGTAAACACAATGACGTCATTATGCTGTGTCACCATGTACACACACACAAGATAGGTATTCCAATGTGATAATGTGTCACATATTGGAATGAGAAAAATAATTCCAAACTTGAAGGGCTTCAGTGTTATCTAGTAAGACAGATGAAATCAAAGGGTACAGATGCATTATTATATTGATGCAGACTGATATTAATATATTGGCCTGCTGACTACTTCCATTTACAAAATAGAGTACTTACTGATGTATATATATATATATATATATATATATATATATATATATATATATATATATATATATATATATATATATATATATAAATATATATTCATTTTTCAAGGTTGCAAACCAGAATGAAAATCACCAATTGCACACCTTAATTCTACAAAGTATTAAGCAGACTATAGTAAAAGAAAAGAAAAAAGTGGGGGTAGGGGACAAATCAGTAGTCTGCACACCCAGTACTATCAAATTTTGTTTTCAGACTATTTTTACTAAGTAAGCCATTGACCTTTACATAACTAAAATCACTGTTTAGTTGAAATTTCAGTTAGCAGAAGAATGATGGCAGCCATGAAATGCCAAAATCAGTTAATATGCAGTTGCCTCTCTTTAATGAAACAAATATGGCTAATCACATCTGGCCAAATGTTATTTTGTACTTTATTTCAAAACAAAATACCATTTAGCTATGCTCCAAACCTTTGTAAGACTTGTCCTGAATATTGAAGAATTTGCATTTTTATCAAAATATTGTATCTAATATGGACAGATCTCATACGGACCATGCTGTTATTATCCAGACTTAACATTTTATTTCTATTTGATTTATAATTTCAGATAATTTTACATGTTACTTTTAATTTGCAAAAAATTGAAAGAGATATCAAATGTTTTAAGCACGAGTACCTTCTTGTAGCCAGAGTATAAAACAGTTTCAATTGACTGTTCATCAAGTTTAAACAACAGATATTCAAGTGTCGAAAGGTATAAATTGAAATAAACTATTAACAAGACTAAACTTTTCCCCTCAATTTTTTTCAATCTTGGTTTGGAACAATCCATACTTCACACACAGATTCTACGTGGCAACTGTGTTAACAAAGGATTAAATAAATGATCTGTGATTGTACATTTTTACAATATGGTCATTCATAGCAATAATGCAACAATTTTGACAATGGTTGCTTATTGT